>JAOWBW010000190.1:278642-522561 GCA_026119855.1 Campanula takesimana | reverse complement strand
GGGTGCTGATCCAATGGCAAACACAAACACCCATATGATTCAAACATCAATTCGAATCACTTACCGATTCTGGATGAAGATAGTTTATCTTTTGGAAAGATAGGATGATGAAACACATGATTTCATGTGATCGTAGACTGTGGACCGCGGTTACGGATGGACCATTATGTTCCTATGAAAGCTAATCCTCGTACAGGAACCGCAGGAGAAGAAGCTGAAGTTAAGAAGTTAGAAAGTGAATGGACTGATGCAGACCGCATCAATGTGGATTTTGAGGAAGAGCTATGTCCATGCTAGTGTCAGCTATTGACTTGAGGAATCATTCTAAGGTGCTTCACCACAACAACCGCAAAGGCTACCTGGGATGCTATAGTTGACTTTCTGGAAGGAGATTCAGATACCAAGAAGAACCGCCTCTATCAACAGAGAAGACTCTTTGACTATATTTGTTAAAGATCCTAAGAATCTCTTAGACAAGCTATGAGAGGTTTATTGATATTGTTAATGTGTGTTTTTCTCTGGACATGTCTATTCTAATACAGATTTGAACATGAGATTCATGCAAGCACTTGGTAGCAAATGAGGCTGATCAAAACTACTAACATTGAAGACAACAAGGACTTAGAAGCTCTTGATCTTCGACACTTGTATGCCATGCTGAAGGTTTTTGAATTCAAGCTTGAAGAGGTCCATGAAACCGAAAGCAGATTTAAGACACTCTCTCTAGCTGCATTCAACAATACCTCATCTCTATCTACAATCCAGACCATCATCAAACCGCTCCTCACCTCCACTTGCAAACCGCTCCTCCTGACCAAAATGCTCCTAGATTCAATCCTCAAACCGCACCTCCTGAGTATTACCAGCAGTCTCACCAATCCTATCCTCAATCACATCAACCATATCCTCAACCTTATCATCTTATCAGCAGTCTCATCAACCTAGACTCTCCTCCTCAAAGTTCTTATGCTCAGAGTGTAGGATCACAATCCTCAAGTTCTACTCAAGTTGATTTTGATGAAATAGATGATGAAGAATTTACTTTATATGTGAAGAAATACACCAAGTTCAGAGAAAAAACAATAGATCTCAATTTCCATCCAATGCCCAACAAAGTTGGTCCCTCAACCAGACTCAACAAAACTGCAGATCCCAAGACAAGGGATGACTTGGTCTGTTATAACTGCAGACAGCCAGGCCATTTTGCTTAAAGTTGTCCCAAACCGCGTTATGAAGCCGCGCCAGCCAAAGAAACCATTCAACAGAAGTTCGTGAAAAGAAGAGGAATGGTAGCTGACCAAGGAGATCAACCGCTGACATGGATGGGTTCAGACTCAGATGAAAGTGATGAAGAAACTGCTAATCTCTACCTCATGGGATTTGAAAAAAGAATTGAAATTGACGAAAGCCTTCCACTGCCAAATCAACAAATGAAGTCAGTTTCACCTAAGACTCCTGAGGCTAGATTAAGCAAAGCTCCTTACAACACCAAACTACACTCCTGAGGTTCAAGCAGACCAAAGTCATGATGACCAGGTACTAGAACGTGCTAATATTATATGTCAACAACACACTGTGCTTAAAAGGCATATAAACTAATGGCTGCGGAACTTGAAGAATACCAACGTGTATGTAAATCCCACAAGGAGGAAATTGAAACCTCAAGTTCCAAATTGCTGGGATATCTACTATTATGGATGAAAACCGCTATCTGAGGACAAGAACCGAGGTACTTCTCACCCAAATCCATGAGCTTACGTACAAAGGGATGACCTTCAAAAAGTGACCGATGTATGGACTAAGTCTGGTGTCACCGTGGAACAAGTCCTAAATTCACAATTCCTACTTCGGATAAAAGTGGATTGGGTTTAAAACCGATGATGGGTGTAAGTGTCCTTGTTCTCGTGCCTGCCGAAGGTGGTGTTGAAACCTACTGAACAAACCAAAGAAATCCTAAGGTTAATCATGCCGGTAAAAAGGCTCAAAACAAGAAATTAAAAGGCAAAAATTATTTCTTTGAGTATCCTAAAAACCAGACGGGAGAGATTCAAAGTGGAAAGAGAAATCATAGCGGCTGAGGCAACCAAGGAAGTATTGAGTGATGAACCGCTCCCAGTCGGTTAAGAAAATTCCTATCATTTTCCCTAAAGCCGCACATAAGAGGAAGGTTGAGCTCAAGAAGGTAATCTTTGTTAAAGCCAAAACCGCTGACTCAGTAAAACATGAGAAACCGAAGGTCAGTAATGGGTTTGTAAAACGCAACCAAAACCTGGATTTATTCATGTGCCATTTGTGCTGATTATGGTCATGGTGCTGGTCTTGTCTTTTAAGTTTCACACCCAATGCCAAGGGACGTAAAAATCCTAAGGTCAACACAGGTGCGGGTCCAAAAATGCTGCTAACCCTATGACTCAAAAGAATAAGGGGGACAACAAAATCTTTAAGTTTATTTTTCAGATCTTATGCTTTATGGCTGGAACCGCAAAGAAGAATAAGGATCTTTGGTACTTGGATAGTGGTTCCTCACGACACATGACCGGAGATAATGAACTTCTTGTGTTTCATCAGTATGAAGGACTCAGTATGTTTGGAAAAACAAGGAAATGAACTGAAACTTCAACTAGGATTGTTTCATCAAGATGCAACTTCCGGAGTTACTCTACTGACTAGCAACAAAACATGTGATGTATATATGATAGATTTGAGTAAAATTGTTTCTATTGCTGACCTCTGTTTTGTAGCCAAAAATGTTAGTGAAAGCAGCTGGTTATGGCATAAGCGGCTCAGCCACTTGAACTTCAAGTATCTAGCAAAATTGCAAAGGGATGGTCTTGTCAAAGGACTACCCAAAGTGGCTGACCATCATGATAAGAAATGTAAAGCATGCCAGCTTGGTAAGCAGCCCAAACAGTCATTTCCAAGCAAAACCGCTTCTTCAACGAACCGCTGCTTACAACTGCTTCACATGGATTTATTTGGACCTGTCCCAACCGCCAGTATATGAGGAAACCGCTATACCTTGGTGGTTGTTGATGACTTTTCAAGATATACTTGGGTGGAAATGATAGACTCAAAAGATGATACTTATGGCATTGTAACCGCTCTATTTAGACAACTCCAAACTCAGAAATTGGATGACATTGTTGCTGTGCGTTCAGATAATGGAACCGAATTTACAAACAATGGTGTTGCCCAATATTGTGATGATCATGGAATTGATCACAACTTCTCTGCCGCTGGGGTTCCACAACAGAATGGAGTTGTAGAAAGAAAGAACAGGACTTTGATTGAAGCCGGAAGACCATGATTGCAGAAGCAAAGCTTCCCAAGTACTTCTGGGCCGAAGCTATCAATACCGCATGTTTTACCCAGAACCGCTCCCTCATCATCAAAGTTCACAACAAGACTCCTTATGAATTGTGGAGAGGCAGATCACCCAACATTGCCTTCTTTAAAATATTTGGATGCAAATGCTACATCTTATACAATGGCAGAGAGCATCGAGGTAAATTTGATGCTAAGGCCGATGAAGTTATTTTTGTTGGTTATTCAAAACACTCTAAAGCTTTTCGTTGTTTCAATAAAACTTCATTAAAAATTGTAGAGTCAGTCCATGTTACATTTGATGAACATGATCTTCTTGAGCTACATATGGCTCCAAATGTTGCTGATGATTTTAGTGGTTTTGAGATAGGTACATCTTACCCTAATCATGCAACCTCAAATGACCAACCTACTCAAACCGCTCCATCGGGTTCTCTAGCCGCTCCAAATCAAACCGAAGGTGTTGCTGTAGAACCGCACTCTTTTGATCCCATTCAAACCGTTGATCCAGTTCCAAACATCACCTTCAATGAAGATTTCAATGATTATCAAGAAGAGCCTCCTCTAGAAACTCTTCAAGAAATAGTGGTTCATGAAGACCTCCCTCCAGAAATCAATGAGCATAAAGACCATCCAACAACCAATGTTATAGGTCCTATCAGTTCTGGTGTTCAAACAAGAGGAAGTTTAATTCATAGAGATAACCACAGTTTGTTCTCAACCGCATTGTTATCTCAGATGGAACCGAAGAAGGTAGATGAAGCTCTAAGTGATCCAAGTTGGGTAGCTGCAATGCAAGAAGAGCTCAATCAGTTTGAAAGATGCAGAGTTTGGACTCTAGTTCCAAGGCCCAGGCATCACACTGTAATTGGAACAAAATGGGTATACAGAAATAAGATGGATGAAAATGGTACTATAACAAGAAACAAAGCAAGGTTGGTTTCTCAAGGTTATAGGCAAGAAGAAGGGATTGATTATGATGAAACCTTTGCCCCTGTAGCCAGACTTGAAGCCATTAGATTGTTCCTGGCCTATGCCTCCTTCAAGAAATTTAAGTTATATCAAATGGATGTGAAGAGTGCATTTCTGAATGGTGAACTACAAGAAGAAGTTTATGTAGCTCAACCGCCAGTATTTGAAGACAACAAATATCCTAATCATGTTTTCAAGCTCAAGAAGGTCTTGTATGGACTCAAACAAGCTCCAAGAGCATGGTATGACACTCTATCTAAATTTCTTATTGAACAAGGCTTCTCTAGAGGTAAAATTGATACAACCTTATTTATTGCTAAACACAAAGGTCATTCATTATTAGTTCAAATATATGTTGATGATATTATTTTCGGTTCTACTAATGAAACTATGTGTGTTAAGTTTGAGAAGCTTATGAAAGGTAAATTTGAGATGAGTATGATGGGAGAGTTGACATTCTTTCTTGGACTCCAAATCAAGCAATGTCATGATGGAATCTTTATCAACCAAGCCAAATACACCAAAGACTTGATCAAGAAATTTGGGCTTGAAACTGCTAAGCCAGTCGATACCCCAATGCAAAAGGCCTGCAGTTTGGATCGAGATGAACAAGGTAAGAAAGTGAATCAGACACTCTACCGAGGTATGATTGGCTCTCTTCTTTACTTAACTACAAGTAGGCCAGATATAATGTTCAGTGTGTGTGTTTGTGCTAGATTTCAAGCTGACCCTAGAGAATCTCATCTTATAGCTGTTAAACGTATTATTAGATATTTATGTGGCTCTGTTAACCTTGGACTTTGGTACTCCAAAGAATCTTCAATTGATTTGTTAGGTTATTCAGATGCTGACTTTGCAGCATGTAAGATTGATAGAAAGAGCACTAGTGGTACATGTCAGTTCCTTGGATCTCGGCTTGTATCATGGTCCAGCAAGAAACAAGCATCGGTTTCAGTCTCAACCGCTGAAGCTGAATACATAGCAGCTGGAAGCTGTTGCTCTCAAATTCTCTGGATGAAACAGCAGTTGGAAGACTATGAAGTTTTTGAAAAGAATTGCCCTATCTACTGTGATAGTACTGCAGCAATTTCTATCTCCAACAATCCAGTTCAACACTCAAAAACCAAGCACATTGACATAAGATATCATTTCCTGAAAGATCATGTTGAAAAGAAGAATATTTTTCTAGCAAAGGTGGGAACCGATGATCAAATTGCTGATATCCTCACCAAACCGCTTGAAAATTCAAGGTTCTTTCATTTACGAGGGGAAATGGGTATGCTGGAACTAACTTAATATATTTATGCCTATTTATTTCTTAGTCTAATAATATTTGTTAAGTATTTTGGCTCTATTAAGAAAAAGGAAATAGTGTTCGGTTCTATCAAAATTCGAAATCGCTATATAAGTTCGGTTGAAGATTCCGGTCAAACCGAAGAGTCAAGAAGAATAATGTCAGTTTGATCCAAACCGTAAGGAGAAAGCAAACTATCGGTTTAATCTGGTGAAACCGAAGCACATCTGAGAGATATCGGTTTCATAAAAACCGAGAATGAGAAAAGGTAAGTCGGTTTACTCAAACCGCTCAGGTATGATATTGCAATTTAGTCCCTACTTTATGTCACTTCATTCTTTAAGGATCTTTATGCAATTATCTCTGCCGCATTAAATGCGAATCGACAGGTACACTGACGGTTAAGTTTCCTTCAGCCGTCATGCCCGCTCCACTACCCGAGGTGGTTAATTGAGTATAAAAGACAAACCATTTTTCAATTTAACTTTTTAACTTCTTACTTTTTTAGCAAAAAACCCTTCTCTCTCCACTGCTCGCACTCTCCACTCTCTGTTCTCACTCAAATTTTCTTACTTAAACGATTTTTTTTAAATGGCACCAAAGAAATCAATCGATCTTACTTCTACTTCTACATCTTCCAAAACTTCGAAGCCTGATATGGTATGAATTTCTGAACCCTAACTCAGTTTATTTCATTTGTCCACCATTGTTGAAGCTTAAAAGCTTGTTCATCTTCCTTTGATCATTTTATGCTTTTTCTTCGAATTTTTGGTTGGTCTGAACTCGCATTGTCATATATATACTGTTTGATTACTTTATTTTGTGATTTGTGTTCAATTCTTGAGCAAAATCGATTTTGGGGATATTTGGTGTTCTTGCGCAGTTGTGCAGATTCTGGGTTCATGTGTTGTTATTTGTCTTAATTTTTTTAGAACTTTGTTAGGATCTGCTCTTTGTGGTCATTTTGGTATAATTCTTTCACATTTTGGTTAAGATTTTGTTTTGCATATTCATACTCTGTTCTTCGTGTTCTTCATGCATTCAAACTCTTCTTCAAAATTTTCCCTCTTTGATCCGTTTTATCTTTACTGTTCTCTCATTTTTTTGTTTTTACATTTTTACCATTACTCTCCTTGAACCGCATGTTTTCATTGTTAGGATTCCTCGTTATAGTTTGTAAATCTTTCTCAAACCGCGGTTTGCTTAAGGCTTCAAACTGCCATTCTTCAAATTATTTCTAACTTAGAATATTTTTCAGGATCCTTCAAACTTTGTACCCGGCTCTAGGATACTAGAAGAGGAAGTTAAACAAGATGCAGTTGGAAGGAAGCTCCTTAAACTGCTGAATGATGCGAAGCTGCTCCCTCTATTTCTCATGGACGAACCTCAGTTCGTGACTATCATCTGTGCTGAATTTTTTGAAAATGGGATTGCTACTGATGCAGCTTTGTTGGATGTAAGGGGAGAACAAATCAGAGACCTAGAAACAGGTCAGGTGAAGTATAAGGATGCTATCAAGTCCACCGTCTGTGGCAAAGAAGTGATCTTAACCGCTTCTAAAATTGCACTCCTAGCAGGACTTGAGAATTCTGGTGTTTTGGGGATTAAACCGGAGGTTCTGAGCAATACAACTATGGAGTTGATTGGAGTTAATTCTTTCTCCACCAAGAATTCCTCCAAAAAGGACTTTGGAGAAGTAATGGCTTATTTATGTGAATTAGTTGATTCTGGAGTAATGTGCAAAAATGGAAACCACAATAACTTTACAAGTGAACAGTATACTTACTGTGTGGCAATTCTTAAAGGGAAGAAACTGCACTGGCCCAAGGTTGTGATGAAGGAGATCATCAATGCCCTAAACCGCCTCCATGCCGCTAAAGCCGCTGGGAAGTCTAAGATCAGGACCCACTGCAGGCTTCTGACCAAGTTCTTGCATCAAGATGTGGATATCTTCAAATTCAGTTCAGATAACAAAGACTATTGGTTGGATCCAATTGAGAAGTCAGTGTTTGGGTTGTCAAAGCTCGATGCATTCAGAACCGCGTTTGGATGGCGGTATGCACAGACAGTTTGGAATGAGGATTCATTACCTGAAGCTGAACGTGGTTCATTTCCTGAGGCTCGGCTCAACAAGTCTGGGAAACCGTATGCTGGTGCCATTGCTGATCAGGCCCATGCTACGATGTTAAGAAATGAAGGTCAGACCGCTACCTTGAACAGATTAGGTTTAAGCCATCTTGCCCAGACCGTGGTACAGGCTGAGGGGGAGCCTGCGGTTGAGGGGAGCCTGCAGTTCGGTCTAAACCTGCGGCTCGTCCCAAGGAAACCGCTGCTCCAAGGAAGAGAAAGGGAACCGCTCAAATCCCTTCAATTATTACAAAGGCTGACCTATCCAAAGCAACCTCTAAACCATCTTCTTCAACCTCTTTTCCCCCTATCAGACTATCACCTACTCTCTCTAAACCTATCACTTCTAAACCCTCCATCCCAAAACCTCAAATTAAACCTCTCTCCCCATTACATCAAAATGTGGAGAAATCCCTCAACTTTGCAATGGATGCCTCCTCTCTTAAAGCTGCCAAAGCCAAATCTATTCCAGAACTCATTCCTTCACCTCATATTTTCATTCCTATCTCTTCTCCTCCTAAACCTCCAACCTCTAAACCGCCCTCTGTTCAGTTCACTGATGAACAGTTGGCTGCCATTTATAAAGCCTTTCCTAACCTTAAACCTTCTACTCAAACCGAGCCTGAGCAGACCACAGTGTCTGAGGCTGTAGTTATGCCTGAGCAGACTGACATGTCTGAGGCAAATGAACCTGAGCAAGATGTTGAAATTCTTGAGGTTCAACCGCCAAAGAAGAGAAGAAAGTTGATAAAGAAATATGAGTTTGTGGAACACTGGCAGACAAGGCCACCTGGAGCAGTAGACTTCAGTGAGGCTCATGACAAGAAGGATCACTCACCTCTTGAAGGCACATTTGCAAAAGAATTAAGAGAAAGAGCTGATATGAGAAAGGCAGGTATTGACCCAATGATGGTTGAAGTCTCCCCTCCTTCACTTAAAAGAAAACTGAACTTTGACTCACCAGAGCACACTCCTTCTCCGGTTCAGCCATCTCCAGTTCAACCAGGATCTAGTCCTTCATCTCCAGACTTACCGTATGCTGCAGCGGTTCTACCATCTCCGGTTTTGCCGTCTACTTCTTTGTCGGTTCAACCGCTGCCTCTTCCTTCAGTTCAACCACTGGTTATGACTTCGGTTCAGACTTCAGTTTCTTTCATAAAACTGACACCAAAGAAAAGGAAGAGTGCCACAGAACTGGCATATTATCTGAAGAGGTTCAAGGCTGAAACTTCTAGGGAATGAAGGGCTGGAGCTCGTGCCCGTGCCACCGCCAAAGCCGAAGACAGATTTTTGAAGGCCGGCCGCCCTAATCCTTATGCCATCTTTCCAAAAGAAGAAATGGAGGATGTTGTTGATCAAACCATTCTTTCAGCTGCAGATCAGATAATGGCTGAGATTGCCTATCAGGTTCTCTTGGATCCTTCTCTTGCCTCCCAATTCTTTCTATACTTTAACTGTCATTGCATTCCAAACCTTTACCGCCTATTCATTGTTCCTTCCCCTTCCATTTTTCTTTATAATGATTACATGAGGTATCCTGTTCCTTCACCTCCTTCTCAAACTGCCATTATTCCTATTCATTCTTCTGATCAGTTTGATCCCATTGAATTTGAGATTGCCCTTAGAGTTTCAATGGGTGAATCTTTTGAGGAGGCTCGTACTAAGGTCAAAGGCAAAGCCAAAATGCCTTCATCTTCTTCCCATCCAACCGAAAAGGCCATCCCAATCTCTGATGATGCCATCTCCATCTCTGATGATGATGATGATGAGCCTATACCTGACTACACTCCTTCTGATGAACCTCCTCCTTCAGTTTCTTCCTATCCAGTTTTACTACTTCGTGCCTCAACCGCCGATTTGATAGATGCGGTTAGGAACATTCAGTTTCATCAGCAAGCCGCCACTTCTCGGTTTGACACTCATCTCCTCACTATTCAGTTTGATCTTGATGCCATTAAGGGGGAGAGAGTGAATGATATTTTTGAGATCAAAAATATGCTGAAAGGAGTTTTGGAAAATCAACTTGCCCTTCAAGACATGGTCAGAACCAACCATGAGATTTATTCCTTAAAGCAGCAGGCAGTTGATACCAGGATGGACTCTATTGAAGGAAAGCTTGACATCTTGGCTCAACATTCATTTGACAACTCTGAGCACTTATTGCTTAGAACCGGCAGTCTGGTCAGACAAACTGCTGCTATTGAATCTAGAATCAATGAACCGACTGTGGTTCGGCTTCGTACAGCAGATTTGGTCGTTGAAACCGCCCATGCCTCCGGTTCTAGAAATGCTGCCCAATCCAACAATGCTAATGTTGATCAAGCCGCCCAAGATCAAGCTGCAGTTGATGATCAAGCCGCGCAGGCCAATATTGCTGAAAATGCTGAAGAAGTTATAGCTCCTGCTGCCGGTGATGAGATAGACTAGATTGTAATTTCTAAGTCTTTTGTGTTTTCTCTTATAATTCATGTACTTTGTAAGTTTCAAACCTTTATGATTGAATTATAATGAGAATGACTGCATAGCATTCTGTTTCCAAAACTTTGTTTATTCAAACTGCTTGTTTGTGAAACAATGCTTGCATTTCTTAAAACCTCATGCACTACATTCATCATGAAAATACTTTTAAGTGCATTGTGTTTTAAACATTCAGTTTAAACATGCATTTCTGATTCTCAAAATCATATCATTCTATATGCATCTGAATGCATTTCCTTTCTATCTTTTCTTTATTTCCTTTGTTTTTGATAGATTAGAAATCTATGATCTAGCATAGTGTGTGCATTGACTTGGGACATGTAATTTCATGAAATTTATTTCGGACATGTTCTTACCAAGTACAATGTTTTGCTATTATCATAGTGTGGTAATGGCATCAATCAAATAGGGGGAGATTGTTAGGATTCATTGTTAGTACACCCACCTTAATTTGATTGATCCATGCCACGTGTCTTTTTATGGACTTTAGGACCGCATGTAATGAAGTTCTACTTCAACTTTTAGATAAGTCCATTTCTAGATTTTTGATTGTCTAGGCTGAGTATAGTTCGGTTTTATACCTTAGCGGTTTAGTGCTTTAAGCCGTCATCTTGAGACCGCCAGCATGGAGTCTTTCAGTTTTCATCAAACTGCAGTCTGCATGTTTGATGAAGCCGCCCATCAAGATCATCCTTCAAACCGCTCCTATGCTTGGTGAAACCGCAGAGCAGTTATTGAAGAATTAAAGATATGTCATTTATTCCTTAGACTAAACATTCCCTTTTAACCGTAAAAGGATGTTGTTATGTCATGTCAAAATAACTCTAAGTTAACTTGGAGTTTCTGCAAGGAATGTCGGTTTGTCTATCAGTTTGAATTGTTTACCGTTAGTCCTTTCTGCAACAAAGGACAAATGTCAGGTAGTGGTGCAACAACTACTTAGGACTACAAGACAAAACCAAGGATGAAAATGACAGCTCAACCAATGGGATTTCGACAGCACTGTACCCTTCAGATTTGATTCAAATCTTTACCTAACGGTCACAAGGGTGCTCTGCCTATAAATAGCCTCCATTATTCAACAATGAAGGTTGCTGAGCTTCAAGAGATTCATTCCCAAGTGTTCAAGTTTGCTTTGAAGATTCAAACCCAGATATTCATATCTTCAAACCATCTCCTTAGCAAACCCAGTTTTTCTTCATCAAAGCTTCAAGCCTAACAACCTTTCATATTCAGCCCTTACACCAAAAGACTTCCATTTGCTCAACCATCATTTAGATACTTAGAGCATTTGATTTCTTTTCACACACACACACCCGATTTATATGATCACATAGATTATATACTTCGAAAACACCGGTTGTTATTATAGCTTAGGTTAGACTTATTGTTTAGAGTTTAGATTCATCTTGTAAAACCTCCTCTAAATTAATACAAGTCTAGTAGCTATTAGAAAATCCTAGACTAACCATCTAGGTAGAGGACGTAGTTCATTTAAGAACGAACCTCTTCAATTTGTGTGTTTGATCTTTATTTTCTGTCTTGGTATTTATCTTTCTTGTTTGTGGTCTTTTAACTTATCTCCATATACGAAATGACTTGAAAGATGAATTGTGTTTTCCTTTGAACTTTAAGTTTAACTATTCAGTTGCATCATAGTGTTTTCTCAACCTGAGTCAAACCTCCCAACTCTTTAACTAACCTATTTGGCCAAACCGCAAACTCCGCTGTGCATTTTAGCAGTTCGGTTCTTGTGCTTTGAACCGCAGTTGGCCAAACTGATAAGTACTCGGTTGATTTTAAGGGTATTTTTGAAAAAGTTTTGGACCGCTATTCACCCCCCCTCTAGCGGTTCTATACCCTTGTTGCCCTCTCGGACCAACACCTTCGGTTTGAAAAACGATGTTGAAGAACGATTCTTCAAAGCTCAAATGATTATTGTGACTTGATGATTGGGAATTATCAATCACAATAACCCAATAATATAATGTGTATTTTCTCTCTCAAAGAAAGAGTTTGGAATTGATCAAATCAATGTTATGGGAACAATTCCCGTCAGTCTGTATTATATTCAAGGGGTGTCCAAAACCCTTTAGGACTTAGGTCTTCTTGTCCAACAAGAATTGATTTAAAATAAACTGACTGCCGGGGGGGCAGCCGTACGGCGACAAGCTAGCCGTGCGGCGCCTGGCCAGCCGTACGGTTGTCCTGGTTAGTTTTCTCGTTTTTCGCTCCTTTTAATTATCCGTTCTGCGTGTGTGACCCAATAGGATTATACTAAGTTGACAACGAGTCCGAACCAGTCAAACCTCGTAAGTCATAAGCGGACTCTAGCAAGCCATTATGACTACCCAATTAGTATAACTTTGAAATCCAAAGTTTCCTAAAATAGAACATAACACAATCTCTTTGTTACGCGATGTCTATTGAACGTAAGCCATGGTCAATGGTCAACTTACATTGTTCAATGCTTTCTCAATCCCGAATGTATTGATAATACAAATCTCATTTGAGCACGGCCATGCATTTCATCAATACCATTCATCGAGTCACCAAAGCTTGACATCTCTCTTGACGAGGAACAAATCCCACTCTTCCCTACATGATTCCGATTACGCCAATCATATTCTTTATAACTACCCGGTTAGGGGTAACGTTTGAATATGTCAAACGTAATGTTCATCAAGTGGAAGACTGTAATAACCTCAGGTCTAGAGATTCCAGTGATATAACTACATGAGACTTAATTATGACATTGTGACCATGACATAAATCTCATAGGGGTCAGTCCAGTATTTGTTCTCCAACAATACCCATAAGTCTAATTGTATCCCATACAGATAATCATCATATGATTATCTATTAAACTTATACTAATAATTAATCATAATTATCAAGGATGTGGATTATTATAATAAACATGCAAAAGATATAATAATCAAACATTCAATATCTTTATTAAAGCACAAGCAAGTGATAACATTAATCGTTCATATAACGTGCCTAGAGCATACAACACCAACACATATTTCTTTGGGCTTAATCTATGTTTCTTTGGGCTCAATTATGTTTACAAATTAGTCTTAAATTATTAACCTCATACAAAAACAACTATAAAAATAAATTTAGCAACACTTGCAATATGATTAGCTAACATAATATGTATGCGGGTCAGGTCAGACTACGGCGATTCAACACCAAAACTGAACCCGACCCAAACACGGTTCAGTTTTTTTTTTTTTTTTTTTTGGGTGGGGGGGGGGGGGGGGTCACCTTCGGGCAAATCATCATCCCTACCCTTCATCATTTTTCAAATAGTTATCTATACATCATTAATAATATTATAAATATTTTCTTTTAATTCTTTGAGAATACTCATTTTTTTTTTCTAAAATACTGTATGTTTTAAATTTTAAACAAGCTAACTGCTAAAGATAAATTAAGTGCATTTTCTCTCTTGCATTTGTGCACTCATAATCCTTGACGTTGTTAACTAAGTTGGATTAATTAAATAGATTTGAATGCATCATCTTTATCTTTTGACAAGATAACAAATAGTCTTTGCATTTCCCCGAGTTCAACCCAATATTATCAGATAAAGATTTAAGCATAACCACCTTCACTTGTTCAATCATACAATACTTGGAACAGTTAAGCAGCAATGACTTACAACAAAGACATATACATATGAAGTTTTACATGTCCAGGATCACTGCTAGTCGTCGCTAGATGGCTTTCAACATCTCAGGGGTACCGCAACAAGGTTAAATCACGAGGATGGAAACGACGAATCATTTTCACTTAACGAGTCGATATTCTTGGTCAAGATAGTTGACTCTCTAGAAATAATGTTTTTGTACCAGATGGCTGACTTTTTTGGGTATCTTTTTTGGTTATTTTTGAAATCTACATAGTTAAGTCCAAAACGGACAGTGTAACCTGAATCCCACTCATAATTGTCCAACAACGACCAAGCAAAGTATCCCTTGATTTGGCTACCATCCCTGGCAAAATCATAGTTAAGATTAAGTTTTTATAAGATTATCCTATAAAAGCATAATAATTATCTCCAAGATTTAGTCCTCCTTGACTTCACACTTTTTCAGGGAATTCTTATACTCTCTCCGTTCATAAATAATGTCGCACCTTGATTTTTTTTTTTTTTTTTTTTTGTCAACTTGGTGGAGCATTGACCAAAAAAGTTATGATAATTTAATAACCTTCATTTGATTCAAAAATTGGTTATTGATTATTCTAAAAACAGTTATTGATATACCAATAGAGACACTATCAATAACTAGTTTTAGAATTTAACAAGGATAAATATTTTTTCATAAATATTGGTCAAAGTTCAATCAACAACAACAACAAAGCCTTAGTCACAAAATAATTTGGGGTCGGCTAACATGAATCCTCATATGTCATTGCGAAAGAAAAGATGTAAGAAAAAAATGTAAGTTAAAAGAAGAATCAAAGTTCAATCAAGTTGACAAAAATATCAAAATGCTGACATTTATTTTGGAACAGAGAGAGTATATCATTAATGTGGGTAGTCTAAACTTTTAAGAATTCAGAGAGAGAGAGAGAGAGCTTACTTGATTGCATCAAGAACACAACATAGATGGTCACGTATGTAGTCTACCCTTATGTTGTCATTGAGTGCTTCCTCAAGTTTTGTAGAGGGAGTGTTCTCCTCACAAACGCCTAAACCAATACAAAATTAGTTGATTCCATGTTTAAGTATCAAGTAGTTTAACTTTTTATTTTTAGTTTATTATTGGTAATTTATATCTAGCTCAATTGACAATAAGTTAGAACACTTGTCTCCGAAAAATGGAGCAAAGTTTCAGAATGTTACCATTCTCCATAATGATAACTAGTGGATCGTTATAAGTTGCACTTATGTAGTCCAAAAGTCTCCAAAGCCCCTTTGGGTAAATGAACAACGGCCAACCTATAACGGCCTGAGCATAAATAAAACAAAAACGAAATGTTAAACCAGTTTTGGGCATGTTTAGGAATGCGACTTGTACTAATTAATCAGTATCAGGAACTAGCAGTATAGTTGTATCTTGTCTAGTCCATAAAGAAAAACGAGTTGGGTATCCATCATATTTTTCCTAATTTAAAGAACACTATTGAAAAAAATATATGTTCTTACCTGTTTACCAATCGGAACCCCATCTCGAATGCCTATCCGAGAATGAAATTTTCAGTAAAGAATTAGAAGAGAAAAACGGTCATACAATGCAAGAGTTTATTGTAAGTTGTAACTTTACTTGAGCGGGTAACTTGTTTATCAGTAGTGTAACTGAATGGTCCTTCACTATCATCATGTGGTGCATCCGTGGCATAATAAGTTGTATAGTAATTCATTCCAATATAATCAAAAGAGCCCTTTATCATTCTCGATTCACTTGCCGTGAAAGTGGGTAGTCGATCACCAACAAGTACTCTCATACTTTTCGGATATGTACCAAATACTAGAGGATCCATGAACCTATATAGATGAATCAATAGAGGCAGTTAATAACTTACAACTTGATAAACACAGAAATATTGATACGTGACTTTTTTTTTTTTTGACTTATTTAAGTTAAAAGGATTAACAATCAGATGAAATACAAAAGTCATACGCACCATCCTAGTTGAAAATCTACCGCTCGTTTCTGAGCTAGTTGATCGGCAGTTGAATTGGAGTTAGGCAGAAACCAATTTGAGTTTAGTGTAATTCCGATACATCCATTTTGACGAGCCTAAACAAATATTGGTACATGGTTAAAGACATATTTTTCAATTTCTCATGTTTAACAATTAAAATTATTGAAGTACAGTGTTACTCCCTCCATCCCACAAAGATAGTCTCATTCGGCTATACAAGCTTTTTATTACTCCCTCTGTCCCTAAATGAGTGTCCATTTTCAGGAAATTTTTGTCCCAAAATGAGTGTCCATTTCGATCATAACTTTGTCTCTAAATGTTTTTTTTCGAAATCTTTTTCACCGGTCTCTTTATACTTGCAAAAACTAAATGTTTGTAAAGAGGATTACAAGATTATATATGAATTTTGCCACCAAATTATACAAAAAGTTATGTCCCTTAAAATGAATTTTGGACACTCATTTGGGGACGGAGGTAGTAATATATTTCATTGACATAATTATCCTTAATGAATGGCAAGAATTACAAAAGTTCATTAAGAAACCATGAAAATATGGTGGCCTTAGCTTGGTAGTTTAGGAAGTTCATACACTTTAATACTCCAATTATAGAAAGTGGACTAATTTTTAAGGACAAACAAATATAGAGAATAGGAACATCATTTCGGGACGGAGGGAGTATTATATTAGTAATAAGAAGTTAAATCTGAACCTGGTACTTCTCTCTATATAGTTGTACGACTGTTGCATGAGCAAGAAGCTGGTGATGTGCGACAATATATGGTTCCATGCCAGAATCTCCACCTAAGCAGCTAGAATGATTAGAACAACGACCAGGAGCATAAGTGCCAACTGCATACGCATTGTCACTCATGGACAAAGGCTCATTCAGTGTCGTCCAATTCTTCACTCGATCGCCATAATGTTTAAAGCAAATATCTGCATAGTACCGAAAATCTTCCCTGTAAAAACGCAAAACAATCTTCCCTGTGAAATCCACTAATTGAAAGAATGCATGAGCTTTGAAAATGTTGATATATACTTACACAATCCTCCGGCTTAAGAAACCACCGTATTGTTGCTCAAGAGTTAGGGGCACATCCCAATGAAAAAGAGTCACGTAAGGCTTTATACCTTCAAAATATAATGGTTTTTAGAAACAAGCTAGCAGTTTATAAAGTAACATAGAAAACAGTTCAAGTTGAAATTTTTATAACCATTCAGTAGAAGCTCGTCTATGAGATTATTATAGTACTCTAAACCCTTTGGGTTTATACGTCCACCAAATAATCTTCCGTCTGCAATAAACATTGCATACATCATATACTAGTTAAAAAGTGACTAAATCATGGAAGTTCAAATTTAGCAACAATTATGAAGCATGCCATTTCAGCCTATTACTTCTTCTCCTTTAAACATAAGCAAATAGCGAAAGGCGACCCAAAGTGAATTAATAAAGAATGTCTCTTAGGCCTAACCAGTAGCGGATTCAGGATAAAATCAGAGTGGGAGCACAAATTAATAGTACGACATTTTTAATTAAGGGGAAAAAATAAACACTAGTGGGAATCGAACCACAGTCACCCACTTATTTGTGAATACCATTTATCACTATACTACAACACCTTTAAGTAATTGCGTGCACCAGCAACCAGTATATATACTGCAGGTCTGCCTCTAGCCCTAACCCAATGACACATTCTCCAATAATTCATGTCCAAAATATATTTGGATATTTAATTTATTTATTTAACTAGTTTATTTATGAGGTTCACTACTTGATAATAAGAGTAATACTACACATTCCACCCTTGTGTCATCATGAAAATGAGGCACACTTGATTGATGGGGCAAGATTTTGGCCCTAGAGATTGAGAATCTTGAAGCAAGTGCTGTCCTGTTCATCTACCAGAGCAATGATTGATCTAAAAAATGTAGGAAGTTCTAACTCCAAAATTATGTTACCATGAGATAAGTTAATTTTACTTGCATTCCTTGTACAACTAGTTCGACTTGAATTCCTTGTGTTGTTACAATTAGCTCAAGTCATCAAATTGATACTTACGAGGTAAGATTCTGGGCCAAGAGATTGACAATCGATATGCATCTAGTCCCATCTCTTTAGCAATCCGCACATCTTCCTGCAGCAAACTATGTATTAATTTGCATTCTCCTTCCATTACACTAAAATAGTTTTATTTAAATAATACAGTATCTGAAAGCAAGCATGAAAATAACTAGTACAACAAAAAAATGTCATTGACTTCTTTTTTCTATTTACCATAAACGATGGCTTTAGTAAAAATATAATGAAAATGTTCAGAAATCAAAATGAAAGATTATATCAATATGCAATGAAGGTATATAAACTGGCAGTCATTCAAGTCAATACAATACCTTGTATTGCGAGTAAGAATTATCAGCCACATCTCCGTTGCTACCATCAGCTATCCTTTCTGCCAATTTTAATTATACTTGTTAGCCAAAATTCATTCAGTACATGTTGTCATATATAATTCTATTGCATCTGATAGCTAAGTGTGAATTAAAAGGAAAGATTATACTCAAGGGGTGTAATCATCCTTTAAAAAAAAAAAACTTCCTGAAATGAAAAAATGATTGTAACTATTTAGAGACAAATGTGCAGCGAACTGAACTTTATCTTAGAAAGTGTAGTAAATAAATAGGCCTGGCAATTGTGCGGGTTGGGTTGTGGTGGGTTAACGGGTTGAAACGGGTCGACCCACTACAACCTGTTTAAGTCAGCGGGTCAAATGGGTTGGGTTGAAACGGGTTGTGTTAGCGGGTTGAATCGGGTCGACCCGTTTATTTTTTCCGACCAGTGTGCCATAAATTTATTAATGCTACCTATTTGTGCTCACGGGTTAAAGTGGTGAAACGGGTTGGGTCGGGTTGTAATGGATTGGGTTGTGCGTGTTAGTGGGTAACGGGTCAAAATTGCCAGGCCTACAAATAAACTTAATCTTGTAAATGGTGATTCATGTCCCTCGAATTCATTAGCCTATTCAAGAACAAGAAGTTAATCAGCCTATTTTTACCTTTCTCGTATGAAGGAAACACGGATAAATAAATTACTTTATCATTAGTGCTCATAACTAATTGCCGAGGTGCATTTTATATTTATTTTCCTTTGGTCAATTTAGTTTCTCAATACTCCCCCCGTCCCTCTTTAACTTACAAAAAATGAGTTTGGCACATTAATCAAGGAAAAAGTGAAAAAGGTGATGTGTTGTGAGTGTAGATGGTTGGGTGGGAGAGAGAAAGTAGGATGGAGAATAGTTAGTGGATAGTTGTTGTGAGTATGACAAGTAGGTCCCACCATTTTAAAAGTATTAAAACATTTCCATTTTAGGATTTTGTAAGTTAAAGTGGGACAACCAAATGGGAAATTTTTGTAGATTTAAGAGGGACGGAGGGAGTATATAGTAACTCTGCCCTCATGACGCTTCTACGCAATTGCCCTTTTCAAGGCATAGACATTTTTCTCGGACCTGGGACTATTGCAGCGACTGAAATGTTGCAGAGATGTAGTCATCAGTCGTGATTTAGGCCGCAGGGTTATTTTTGGACAATGAACGATTGAGATTAAAATCTCGACCACTGCAAACTTTTCAGGACCAACTTAATCACAACCGCTCATTATCCATAAATGGCCTCGTGGCATGAATCGCGAAACCGAACGATGGTTACAGCACCACACCACATCGGTTGTTGAAGCAGTTGCACATCTCCTTTTTCTCTCAGTCACTCACATACGAAAAGTACACAAATGATCGAAAGGTTTCAATGTATAGGAGTCTAGGATAATTTTCTCTAGAATAATACTAGGGGCACAAAAAAGTCACAAAATATTGCTCACAAAATCCTAGGTGTAATGATTTTATTGGTGTTTATAAGTAGAGTGTGGCGGGTCCATTGTCGATACAACCAATAAAATATCGCCACCTCATTTTGTGAGCAAGATTTTGTGAGCTTATTTTGTGTCCCTAGCATTGCTCTTTTCTCTAACGTTAGATTGTGTTAACGTTGATTACGACCAACGTTCGGTTCAATTTTATAGTTTTTTTCAGTTTTACTAATGGTCTATTTGGCAACCTAAATTCCAAGCTTTGAAACTGAAAGAACAAAAATTACTCTTCCAATTCCAATATCATGACTAAGTATTGTGCACCGAATGGTATGTTTGATACTTTCAAGCTTTGAACTATAAATGGAAGAGCAATCTGAAATCCATGGAATTCATTTTGTTCAGCCGATTTCAAATCCAAAGCTTAGAATTTGAGTTGCTAAACATGGCAAACGAAATACGAATGAGTTTCAACAAATATCAAAGATAACACGTGCATGTCGAGAAAGAAAAACCTGGATGCTTATGAGTATAGTAATCCCAGTTACTTAAACCTTTCCCATCTTTGTTGTAAGCCCCTTCAAACTGTAGCAAGAAAAGTAGAAAAAGATAACACAATTAGTCTCCAAAAGACATGCCCCCTCTATGAGGGTGTTTGAGCGCATCACCCCAATTTTCAGGGGCCTGATTTGAAGTCAACTTTTTAAAATGTCTTTCAAAGTAAAAAACAGTCATTCATATAGGTTCGAAGGGGGTGATTATTATAGAGTAAGTCTAACTTCTAACACAGTACTGCCTTCGTCCCAGATAGTCCCATGTTGTTTTTGGGTCAACCCAAGACCAATCATTAATGTTAATCTAATCATCCTCGTGAAACTCTAAAACTTGTTATTGATAGATCATTTAGTGATTTATCAATGACAATATTTAGAATTTCATTGGGTTGATTAGATTAGCATTAATTTTTGGTGAAATTACCACCTAATCCCCAATCGTAAGTGAAACTACCACCTAGTCAACACCAATATTTTGATTAACCACCTAGTCCAACACTTACAAATAAAATACCATAGCGTCCATTAATATTGCTAAACCTAAACATACCCCTTATCCAAATAAAACCACCCACCCCTCCTCTCATTCAACAAGCACGCACGCACGCACGAACACACCCACACCCACACTGTCTCTTTCTCTTTCTATTGCCCCACCTCCGTTGAGTCTTTCTATTGCCCCACCTCCGTTGAGCCCTCCCGCTCCAACCATCCTTCACATCGCCCAGCGCCGGCTATCAAGCTGATATTTATTCACACACAATCTTTCTCTCTCTCTACCCTCCCTACCTCAAGCCGTCCCCTCCCCTCCTCACCTCACCTCCAGGCTCCAGCAGCCCGTCTCGTCCTTTCCCTCAGGCCACACCTTACACCGGCTTCACCCTCTCTGGCTACCCCTTTCCTCCCCTCCCCTCCAACACACTTCATTGAAAAAATCAAAAGTTTCGGCTAGATCTACAACTCCGGCCGACCCCCCCCCCCCCCCCGCACCTCCGACCATCACAGACTACATTCCTCCGGTCGTCTTCTCCGTCGACAACATTGTTCTTCCGCCGGCAGCGAAACTAGCAACCTTCGACAAAGAGCTCGATTCCTTTGCTATTCCTTCCCTCTAACAGATTCCGACTTGTTTCTCCGGCGAGCAGCACTTCCACACTGTCGGTCGTCGCTGCTATAAGGAATATTATATTATAAGGTATTATATATTCCAAATGTATATTTGTATATATTTACTTTACAATCTTAGAGATATTGTGTATAGCAATTAGGAGATTCAAAACTTGAACCCAAGATAGATTAGAACTCTAGAACGTTCTTTGTAACCCCATATATATGTACCCCATGTATCATAATAAAATTGAGTCATTCATTTCATATTACTTCTTCTCTCTACCATGTATGTTTGACTTCGTCTAAATCGCCTAAATCCTAATATGGTATCAGAGCAAAAAGATCCATAAAGGGACTTCTCCACCAAAACCCGCGGTAAAAACCCTATATGCCGCCACACCCTGTGTGGCAAAACCGTAGGCACCCCACCCTACCTCCACCTCTCAACATCGCCACACGCTTCCGCCACCTTCATCTCCCACCTACACTCCTCAGCAAACACCCCCCCTTTTGCCGAACTCACAACTCTTTATGGTAAACCCTAGACACCCCACTCTCTCCCTACACCACACAAAGGTTCCGCCACACCTACTAATCAACTCAACCACCTTCCTTCCCTAAACCACCCTATCTCCACCGAGAAAACCCACAACCTAACACCATCCTAGGCTCAACCTCTATAAGCCGAAACCCCTTCCTCCTCTATTCACACCTGTCTTCAATCTCCTTCTCCAAGAAAACCCATCACCCTCGGCTCAACCCTAGTAGCCGAAAACCCTTTTTCTTTCATCTACCACCACCAATCGGCGAACCACCAAAACCCTAACTTCTCAAACACTCTCCTTCACCTCTTCGCCCCACCGTATACTCCGGCTGCACCCCTCCATTCTTCAGCCGCATCCACAAAACTCCCTTTTTTTCTTAACACTAAAACCCTCAGCCCACAACACAAAGCCACAAACCCATCATCTCCCCTAAATATCACCATCCTCCATCCTTCAACACCACTTGGCAGCCAAGAACCCTCATATGTTGACACCCTCAAACTCGCCTTGGCATACCTACACCACAACGTGCCTAACCCCGCCACCCTCTCCCCCTCCATCTCTCCCGCCCCGGCAAACACCCCATTGCCGAACCCGCCACCTTTTGTGGCAAACCTCATCCGCCACACTCTCTCCTCCCTCACCTGACCGAATGCAACCCTCTCCCCACCAAACCCGATACACCCTCCCCGACAACCCCCCCTTCCAACCCCAGAAGATCCGCCCGGACACCCCACCCTACCCGTCCGGACCCCCCTACACAATCCGACCAGACTAATCACCTGCCCCGGCCGGACCCTCCATCCTACCCGACCGGATCTCCTCTTTACCCACCCCCAACACCTTATCCAAAACACCACCTTTGGTAAAACCCTAAACACCAAAGTTCTATTTTCTTTCCTTTTTTTTTTTCCAAAAACACCACTTTCGGTGAAACCCAAAACCCTACTTTTCTCGCGTTCTTGTCTCCTTTAACAATAACCCTAGCCATCCCACCCTTTACACCACCACCACTCGGCTACAGCCCTTCAAGCCGCATACCTCTCCACTCACCCATTCTTCAACCTATATCTCTCTAAACATCCCCACTTCCCATTACGAGATCCAACCGGACCCCCTCCCTACCCGACCGGATCCTACCATCCCCAACCAAATTCAATTCCACACATTACATGATCCGGCCGGACCCCCCCCCCCCTCCATCACCCGACCGGATCCCACCCTTATCACACTCCACAACAACCACCCATCGGCCTCACTATGGTCTCGGAACCTACCCTAGCACCACCTCCCTCATCCTCTTATGGTTACTACTCGGTGCTCATCACCCTAGGCATAATCCAATCACCGAGCCCACCACCTCTCCTTACCACATCAACACCAAACCCCACCGCCGTCTCAACTTAACTCACCAACAAGAAAACTGTCATTACGACTACAAACCACTCACTTCGTCCTTCCGACGTAAAAACTCAATCCCTTGCAAGGTAAACACTACACGCAAAAACTGAAACCTCGTCATTGTGCGTAATATTCTTCTCACACGTGAGGGGTACAACCCCTACAAAGGTGACGACCAAGGTGACACCACGTGCTTCAACCTTTGCCAAACTCATCATGACACATCACCCACATCCGGGAACTCATCCACCTCAACTGCTTCATCACACCTGGTTCATCTCATGTCTTTCCAAGATTGGACTTATCCAAGGATCGTCCATCTTGCGAGAGCGTATATATTTGTATATATTTACTTTACAATCTTAGAGATATTGTGTATAGTAATTAGGAGATTCAAAACATGTAACCCAAAATACATTAGAAACTCTAGAATGTTCTTTGTAACCATATACTCCCTCCGTCCCATAGAGAGTGAGACTTCTTTCCTTTTTGGGCCGTCCCACATCAAGTGAGACTACCCAAAATGGAAAGGGTTTTATTATTTTTATATTCCCACTCATTCTCTCTCTTCATTTTCCACAACTCATTTTATTCAACCAACACTACTATTTACCCCACTCATTCTCTCTCTTCATTTTCTACCACACATTCACTACTTTATCTTAATTTTTGTGCCCACTCCTCTAGTCTCAATTGAACCGGGACGGAGGGAGTATATATGTACCACATGTATCATAATAAAATTGAGTCATTCATATTACTTCTTCTCTCTACCATGTATGTTTTACTTTGTCTAAATCTCCTAAATTCTAATAGCTGCAACTCATCCCAGATCTGGCTGCATAAAACTCTCACAGCACCGATGCAACCTTAAATCTGGACCTACTTCTTGTTGACATTGTTCGGGTGGATTCCTTGTGTCATCTATGCCGTTTATGGCAGTTTGATTATATGTGTCCATTTCATGGTCTTAATTGGGCAAATGTTGACTTTTATCCGATTTGGTTGTATATTACATGTGTAAAATACTAATAATGTCTTGTATGAGTTAGTGGTTGAGAATTTGTTTCAACTTATTTATTGATTACTATGGAAAAAAAATACCCTCATGTGTATGCTAAAAAAAATCAAATTTACTCTTTGATCAAATATATATATATATATATATATATATATATATATATATATATATTTAATATTATGGGACGGAAGCTAACAACTATGAACATCTTAGTTATTTGAGTGTACAACTGAGTTACATTGTGAATCTTTTGTTGGGTTTTGATGCATCATGCGCAGCGGAATAAACATATGAAATCAAACACCCATGAGCCCAGATCCGTCCATGTGATTAAATTAAATACAAGATGAAAGAAACTAACCCTTGAAGTCGAATCCATGAACACGGACTTTAAGGCGCTAAAGCAAACACCCTCTATCGGTATCCACACGTCGAACGGACTCAAGAACACCTTCTTGATTGATTGCTAGATCCAAGGCTTGATGAAGAAACGATTTCTTCGTAGGAATTATTTTGCTTCTTTGATTATTGAATTTTGATGATCATAGATCTCGAAATTAATAATCCTGCCTCTCTATATTTTATTGTTTCTAAAACAATGTGTTATGATTTCTAAAATCAACATTAGAGGCTGTCAATCCCAGCTGCATATATTTATATGAGGGTTTGACCTAATTCCGTTTGGGCTAGGGATTCCTTGCCAGACAAGGATCTGAACAAACTGACCAGATACGGGTAAGGCAGCCGTACAGCTCCTAGAGAGCCGTACGCCACTCTTCCAGCCGTACAGTCATAGTTCAAATTCCCTGATTTTCCAGCCTTTTCAATCCGTTCTATTGTGTGCGACCCAATAAGATTATACTAAGTTGGCAACGAGTTCGAACAAGTCAGAACCCGTAAGTCATAAGCGGACTCTAGCAAGCCATTATGACTACCCAATTAGTATAACTTTGAAAGTCCAAAGTTACCTTATAGAACATATCACAATCCCTTTGTCACGTAATATCATATTGGACATAAGTCATGGTCCACGTCAACTTATGTTGTCCAATGCTTTCTCGATCTTAAGTAGATTGATATGAGCAAATGACATTGATCACATCAATTCATTTGGGTATGGCCAAGCACTATCATCAATCTCACTCATCGAGTGGCCTAAGCAGATATCTCTCCGAAGAGGGACAAATCCCATCTTGACTTATCATTCTTCCCTACAAGAATCCGATTATGTCAATCGTAGCCTTTATAACCACCCGGTTAAGGGTAGCGTTTGAGTACGTCAAACATAATGTTCATCATGTGGAAGACCATAATAATCTCAGGTCTAAGAATTCAAATGGTATGACTATTATGAGATTTAATTATGACATTTGACCATGGCATAAATCTCATAACGGGTCTATCCAGTACCTTGTTCTCCAACAAGTACCCACAAGTTTAATCCGCATCCTTTGCACCATAATCATCATATGATTATCCATTAAACTCATGCTAGCTCTTCATAAGTGCTAGGGACAATGATTATTATAATAAATATGCAAAAGATATAATAATCGGGTTTGTTATCTCTACAACAATGAAGCTATGATGTAATGTATAGGCATTTCTCAAGGGCCTAGGGCATAATATCCAACATCTTTCAGTAGTTCTCAGTTGTACTTGTTCTCAATTAAGAACAACTCAGAAGTTCTCAATTGTTGGTCGCCGAAGTGGTTGCTGGAATTGGTGGTCGCCAGAGTTGATCGTTTACTTAGTTGTTTAGTTTACAACTAAGAACTTACTGATAAGTTCTCGATCGTTTGGTCGTCGGAGTCGATCATGTTCTTAGTAGTTTAGTTGACAACTGAGAACTTTATGATAAGTTCTCAGTTGTTTGGTCACCGGAGTTGATGTGTTCTTAGTAGTTTAGTTGACAACTGAGAACTTACAGATAAGTTCTCAGTTTTTTTGGCCGCCAGAGTTAGTGGTCGTCGGAGTTGATCATGTTCTTAGTAGTTTAGTTGACAACAGAGAACATACTGATAAGTTTCTCAGTTGTTTGGTCCAGTGTTCTAAAAAATCGCTAGGCGGCGGAGCCGGTCCTAGCGCCTAGGGGCCTAGGCGGGGCCTAGGCAGGGCCGAGAACTTAAAAAACAATTATGATTATTTTCATACCACTACACCACTTTACTTTTTTCTTTAATATTAATTTTAATAATCATTTTTGTGAGACGGAGTAAGAGTTTAATTTATAAATCACAATATATATTGCACCTAAACATAAACATAGAATGGTTGACACACGTGATTTCAAAAAAAGAAAAAAAAAATCCCACTAACCAAACACGTCTCACATTAGTGAAAGATGATGATATTCGAGTGTAGCTATCCTAAGTATGTATGCACCACACTAGATTAATTCCTCACATTAATATCCCAATCTCAACCTCCCAGGTTTCTAAGAGGCAAGAGTCCTCTTTACAATTTACAATTTACAACGCCCCAAATTAAAGAGGCCCGCTACTCCCCAAAACATCTCTCGTCTGTCGCTCTTCCCTTATCGTCGTGCACCAGATCCGGCGATTCAAACACTATGCTCCGGCGACTCCAAGGTACATCAATCTTCTTTTTTCTCTCTTCCCCTCCATGCCCGGATCTTTATTCTTCTCCTTCACTTCTCTCTACCTCACACACGACGCCCCTTCAGTCTCCTCTGAGCCCGCCACGGCCTAGCCGCCTAGTCGCCGCCGAGCCCGCCTAGCTACCACCTAACGCCTAATATCACTGATTTGAAGAAAATCGCGGCGGAAGGGGGCCTCCTAGCGCCTAGCCCGATTTTTAGAACACTGGTTTGGTCGCCGGAGTTGATCGTGTTCTTACTAGTTTAGTTGACAACTAAGAACTCACTGATAAGTTCTCAGTTGTTTGGTCGCCGGAGTTAATCGTGTTCTTAGTAGTTTAGTTGACAACTGAAAACTTACTGATAAGTTCTCTGTTGTTTGGTCGTCGGAGTTGATGTGTTCTTAGTAGTTTAGTTGACAATTGAGAACTTAATGATAAGTTCTCAATTGTTTGATGGAATTGATCGTAGTCTTAGTGGTTTAGTTGACAAACGCGAAATTACTGATAAGTTCTCAGTTGTTTGGTCTTCGGAGTTGTTGACTGGAGAAGGTGGAGAGGGGTAGCCTAAGGTGGTTGGAGAGAAAGTAAAATGACGATGAGGGTGGTCCTAGTAAATGATTATCAGAGTGTACTCACTAAGCCAGAGACTATATGGTTAGAGAAAATCTTTCTTGTCATAGGAGGTAAATTAGGTTAAATTGAGGGACTATATGGTAAATGCCTCTAATTTATTTTTTTATTTTTATTTTTATTTTTATTTTTTGTCAAATTTAACTTGTGTGGACCATTCAAAAAACAAATGCCACTATCTTTTCCTGGGATGGATGGAGCATAAGCATGGTAATTTATCTTTCACAGTTGACCACTAGAACCACGGGAAACAGGGAGAGGAAAACCCTCATATACAAGCTAGAGATAAACAAAAACCTATCACGATCCAACACACATATACTAATGGCATTTTGTCCTTCAGATAATCCTCCACATTTCAATTTTGACCTTTTAATTTCACAACTATCCATTCCAAGTCACTTTAGATTAGGATCATCCATTTTGCTCACATATACTTTTACTGGATCATAAATCACAAATTCATAAATTCATAATCGATCGAACTTCCCAGCCTTAGTAATTTGTTGATGAAAATCAAGCATATTAAGAGCAAAAAAGTAAAGGATTCGGAGTACCTGGTAAGCAGAACTTGCAGCTCCGAATACAAAACCATGAGGAAAGCTGCTTCGTTCCACCGGCCGATCAGTACATTCACAGTTGACCGATTTACCCTTTTCATCATAATCAAAACAGTGAACTTGAAAAAGAGCTTCTAATAATAGGAGAATCAATAAGAACAACTTCGGAATTGTAGTTGCCATTTATTAGAACAATCTTGAGCTTTTTTTTTGGGGGGGGGGGGGGGGGGGGGGGGGGGGGGGGGGGGGGGGGTGGGGGGGGGGGGGGGGGGGGGGGGGGGGGGGGGGGGGGGGGGGGGGGGGGGGGGGGGGGGGGGGGGGGGGGGGAGGGGGGGAGGCCTTATAAGGCTAAGGCCTTAATATAAGGCAAAGCCCAGTTAAAAAATAAAATTGTGTGGTTTTGTAACGTTGTTTGCCTATTTGGGATGGTGTATTTAAGTCATATCCTTTTTCGAGTTAAGCACCTATTTAGTCCCTAACCTATTAACTTTTTTACCTTTTCATTCTCAACCTATTTTTTTTTTCACTTTTTCGTCCTTGAAGTATCTATTTGCAGGATGAAGTGGTCCTTCCGTCTTATGTCCGTCTGGTCAAACGTTAAATTGATCGTACGTGGCCTTTGACCTCCATCTGGCGAAGGACCACTTCATCCTGCAAATAGATACTTCAAGGACGAAAAGGTGAAAAAAAAATAGGTTGAGGACGAAAAGGTAAAAAAGTTAATAGGTTAGGGACTAAATAGGTGCTTAACTCTGGCCTTTGACCTCCACGTACAATCAATTTAACGTTTGACCAGACGGACATAAAACGGAAGGACCACTTCATCCTGCAAATAGATACTTCAAGGACGAAAAGGTAATTAAGGTCTCCTGTACCACTTTGTATGCCTCTCCCTGTGCCATTATAATCTCAATCGTTTACGTGCTTGGATAATATCAACAAAATGATAATCTTAATGACTGCAAGCCGTTGGATCATTTGTGGCACAGGGAGTGGCACACAAAGTGGTACAGGAGATCTGGACTCGAAACAATGTATACATAGTCTCTCCTTTTTTTATTACCAACCATCAATGACACATTTTCTAATATTTGATGACTTAAATTTCAACTATAAAATCAGGTGTTGAAAGAGTAAATTAATTTTAGATTTTTTATTCATTTTATAATAAGTACTCCCTCCGTCCTGGAATAAGAGTCCTACTTCCCATTGCACGGAGATTAAGAAATTGTGGAAGTAAAGTAAGTGTTGTGAGCGTAAAAATAAAGTAAGAGAAAGAATGAGTAGGAGGGAATAGTAAGTTGATTGGTGTTATGAGTATAAAAGTAAGTATGAGAGAAAAATGAGTGAGATGAATATTAAATATTCTTTGCCATTTTAGGAAAGGAACTCTTACTCTGTGACGTACCAAAATAAAAAGTATGACCCTTCTGAGACGGAGGGAATATCTCTTTTACTTGTCTTTTTTTTATAAAAAAAAATATATGCATTTTATCTATTTGTATAGTGATTGTGATTGAGATGTCAATATAACTTGAACTATCATCAAGAAGACAAATCTCTAAACGGAATAAGATATTTCAGGCTAGTTTGTTTTTTACTTTTAGCACTTACTATTAATTTATAACTAAATTAAGTATACATAGTATATCTGATTAGGTGAGTCATATAAAAATTCAGATTATATTCATATTTTAGTATAAAGTGCTCACTGAGTTTGAAGTGATATTCTAACATTTTTTTGTTATTAATATAAATTAATTTTGAACAATAATTTAATATAATTAAATTGAATTGAATTTAAATCAATTTCAAATTTTATTCGTATTGATAATAATAAAGTGAGTACATCTTCAAAAAAAATTCTGTAAAATAAGTAAAAAAAGGAGGGTAAAACCAATAACGTGGGGTGTGTAAATTCTACTTTAAGTGCTTGTTGTATGGAATTCTTTTACTACTTATTAACCAATCATTAATCTGTCATATTATTTAGAGGTGGTCTCCCATGAGAATAAGAGGATCCGTCTCATATATGAGACGGGTCGACCCATGACCCATGGGGCATGACCCGCCACGTGGCAGCCTCCCATAGGTCCAATTTTTTTTTAAAAAAAATTGGTTTTTTTTGAGTTTTTATATTATTTTCAGCTTTTCCGTCGTTTACCAAAAGTAATACTCACTCTGTCCCTAAATGAGTGTCCATTTTCAATAAATATTTGTCCCTAAATGAGTGTCTTTTTTGAACATAACTTTCTCCCTAAACGTTTTTTTTTTTCGAAATTGTTTTCACCGGTTTCTTTATACGTGTAAAACTAAAGGTTTGAAAAGGAGATTACAAGATTATATATGAATCGTTGTTATCAAATTGTTCAAAAAATTGAGATTTTCAATGTCCCTTAAAATGAAATTTGGACACTCATTTAGGGACAGAGGGAGTAGTTACCATAACTTAATGTAATTACTGTATACATATAAAGTAACATTGTTCATAAGTAAACGTAACACCTGTTTTATAAAAACAAAACTTCGTTTTACCTATTTTTTCAAATGTAATACTAACTATAATTACATGTAACCCAAACAATATCTAAATGTAATTATCATTTATACTGAAATGTAATAATGCTTTTGCAAAAATGTAAAATATTATGTATTTTGATTTAATTTTTTGAAGGAAAGTAACATTTGAAAAGTAACAACTCATATATATGAATGTAATTGTTTGTACATGAAAGTTTGGTGCAAGGTGTACTTTATTCATTGTACTGCAATAGATATATATACAAGTGTGTACGTGTCTATTACATAAGTTTAGGAGTAAATCAAGCTATGTACAAGGAAACTTTTCTAATCCACAATCTCCAGTAATATATTATAGTTGACCATATGCACATCTTTTCTATGTATAGCAGCAGATTCTTTCTGTGTATGATGGCAGCAATATATCAGCAAGATGTGATATGGATTTCATGGTTGTGTAACACTCCCCCTCAAGTTCATGTGGGTGGACGATACATGAACTTGGAAACTAAGTGGCAATGAGGCGCTGGCAGGAGAGCTTTGTGAAAACATCTGCGATTTGCTGAACTGAAGGAACAAAGTGGTGCGAAGATGTCCGCTGGTAATTTTGTCTCTTACAAAATGGCAATCTATCTCAACATGCTTCGTCCGTTCGTGAAATACGGGGTTGTTAGCTATGTGAATAGCGGCTTGGTTGTCACATGAGAGAGTTGCTGGATGCTTAGAAATGCCTAATTCTCGTAGAAGTTCCTGTAACCAAGTGAGTTCACTAACGGCGTGAGCCATTGCTCGATACTCAGCTTCAGCAGATGATCGAGATACCGTATTTTGCTTTTTTGTGCGCCAAGAGATGGGACTAGGACCCAAGAAAGTGCAGTAGCCAGTGGTAGACCGTCGAGAGGTAGGACAAGAGGCCCAATCGCATCACAATAGGCATGTAGATGTAGAGATGAAGCTGAAGATAACATGATTCCATGATCAGGGGCTCCTTTAATATACTTGACTACTCGGAGTGCTGCTTGCCAATGCGTATCATGAGGATGGGCCATAAATTGAGACAGCAGATTCACTGCATAGGATATGTCTGGCCGTGTCACTGTAAGATAAAGCAATCTTCCAACTAGTCTACGATACGAAGCGGGATTAGACATAGGCTTCCCAAAGTCAGCAGATAGTGAATGATTATAGTCCAACGGGGTTGCAACAGGTTTACTAGCAAGCAGTCCAGTATCTTGTAAAATTTCGAGTGCATACTTTCGCTGATTGAGAAAGATAACTGCCTTCGACCGTGCTACTTCAATGCCCAAAAAGTACTTTAATGGGCCTAAGTATTTCATTTGAAAACGGCAAGACAAATATTTCTTGAGAAGAGAAATAACCAGCATATCATCACCTGTTATGACAATGTCATCAACATAAACGAGTAGAACGGTGAGAAATGAACCACGAGAGAAAGTGAACATTGAATAGTCAGCCTTAGATTGAGTAAAACCAGCTGCAAGTAAAGCCTTAGAAAATGTGTTAAACCATGTACGGGAGGCTTGTTTAAGTCCATAGAGGGACTTATTTAACCGACAAACTCTAGTCTCCCCCTTACAATTAAACCGGGAGGGAGTTGCATGTAGACCTCCTCTTGTAAATCACCATGCAAAAAAGCGTTAGAAACATCCATTTGAGTGTTTGCCATTTTTTAGCTGCAGCAATACTTAAAACAGTTCTAACAGTAGCCAATTTTGTAACAGGGGCAAAAACATCAGTAAAATCAAATCCTTCCAACTGAGAATACCCCTTTGCTACTAAGCGCGCCTTATAGCGTTCAATGGAACCGTCTGGGTTATACTTGATTCGGTATACCCATTTACAACCGATAGCCTGTTTGCCTGGGGGTAAGACAGCCAAAGTCCAAGTATTGTTAGTCTCTAATGCCTTTATTTCATCCTCCATTGCCTTACGCCAATTGGGGTCTTTACGGGCAACAGAAAAAGAACTAGGTTCAATTTGTTTAGTGATGGAATTAATGAAATGTAAATGGCCCATGGAGTAGGAATGGAGACATAAATAATGAGAAATGGGATATTGCGTACCTGATGACGACGAAAGAGATTGAGTGGAGGCCATGTTGCAATGGTAATTAGCCAAGTGAGCTGGTGGTCGACGCGGGAGTTGAGAGCGTCGTGGTGGAGATGATGGGAGTGTGTGATTGATGGAGTCTATTGAACTGGATGAAGGGTTGGAATTGTCAATATCATTTTGTATGAGTTGAGATGGTGATGCAGTGTTTGGGTTTGACTGAGATGGGACTTGAGGACTGGAAGGTGATTCAGAGGTGGGAGATGGCATGTCCAAATCAGGAATTGGCAAAGGGATGGGGACTGGGTTTGAATCGAAATCCTTCAAGGCAGAATCACTTTTAAAAGGAAAGACATTTTCATAAAACAATACATCCCGACTAACAAAAAATGTGCGCGTCTCAAGATCGTACAGGCGATAAGCCTTTTGGCCAGCGAGGTAACCAACAAAAACACAACGCCTAGCACATGGTTCAAATTTATTCGGATGATGGGTTGCAGTGGATGCATAACATAAGCAACCGAATATTCGTAGATGGGAAAAGTCAGGGGCCTTTCCATGTAAGATTTCAAAGGGGGTTTTACCATGTAAGAGTTTTGTGGGTGTCCGATTGATCAAATGTGTGGCAGTTAAAATGCAATCACCCCAAAAACGAAGAGGCAAACCAGCTTGGAAACGTAATGCACGTGCTATGTTCAGAAGGTGACGGTGTTTTCGTTCAACGACTCCATTTTGTTGAGGAGTGCCCGGACAACTAAGGTGTTGTAAAATGCCGGACTCAAGAAGAATTTTCTGAAAGTTATGATTAGTGAATTCAGTGCCGTTATCTGAACGAAATGTTTTGACATTTTTATTGAAGTGGTTACGAACATAGGCCAAAAAATAAACGAGTAAAGAAAAAGCATCAGATTTATATTTCATGAGATAAGTCCATGTGGCGCGAGAAAAATCGTCAACAATGTTAAAAAATAACAATGACCATTTCAGGTGGGAGTAACATATTTACCCCAAACATCAACATGTATGAGATCGAAAATTGAAGTGCTTGCAGATTGATGCAATGGAAAAGGAAGACGAGTCTGTTTGGAGAAATGGCAAATATCACAAGGAGTACTGTGAACATTATTAAAACCTAAAACATGACTTAAAACTCTAAGAACATCTGCAGATGGGTGGCCGAAACGGGCATGCCAAGTATTCGAAGATGTGGTGGATAGTAAAGCAACGGAAGAATTTGATCCATCAAGGAAATAGAGACCACCTCGTTTATGGCCCCGACCAATCTCCTTCTTCGTCAAAAGGTCCTGAAAGATACAATGATCAGGATAAAAAATCACAACGCAGTTAGATGTTTGAGTGAGTTTGTTACAGATAAGAGATTAAACTTGAATGAAGGCACCCAAAGAACATTAGATAGAATAATTTGAGAATTGACATGTACTGTACCAATGCCATGGATGGGAACAGATTTTCCATCAGGTACAGAAATATTAGAAGAAGAAAGGAGAGGTGTGGGGGGTGCACGGAATGGAGAAAGAGAGCAAGAAACATGATCAGTTGCGCCGGTGTCAATGACCCATTGATGAGGCAAACAGAGAGACGAATAAAGAGCAAGAGACTCACCTGTGAGATTGGCTTTGGGTTGATTTACCTCCCTTAGTAAGCGGAGGAATTGTTGAAGAGATTCTGCTGTAAGAGGATCAATAACAGTTCCAGCAGATTCGGAAGTTGTGGTCTGATTTGCAGAGGTAGAGGTAGAGGACTGCCCATGAGTGTTGCCTTTGCGATAGTATCGATGACCCGGTGGGTAACCATGAAGCTTGTAGCACTTGTATTGAGTGTGGCCTTGAATACCACAATGTGTGCAGCCATTGCGGTTGCTATTATTGACTGAACGACCCAAGAGAGCCTGATGCGAGTAGTTGGTGGTTGCAGCAGAATCAAAAGAAGAAGGTTCAGCAGGAACATGGACCTGAAGTGCCGCTTGTTCAGAAATGATTGGAGGGTGGGCGTGTGAACGCTGAGCTTCATCTTGCAAAAGCAAAGAATATGCATGAGAAACGGCTGGAAGGTTAGAAGTTAACAACAACTGACTTTGAGGTTGGTTAAAAGTATCATTGAGCCCATCAAGAATTGCATCAGTCGGCGCTTGTTTTGTTGAGAAAGATAGGATTCCTTTGCTCCGCAAGTGCATCCGTTGCAAGTGCAGTTGGGTGGGGGATCAATAAGGGATAATTCATCCCAAAAATTGCGAAGCTGATTGAAATATTGGGCGATGGAAGAGTTATTCTGTTGAAGAGTAGCAATTCGCCTCTCGAGCTCATATATGCGTGGCCCATTATTAGTAGAAAAACGAGCCTTGAGATCTGCCCAAACCATGGCAGCAGAGTCGGCATAAAGGACGGTATGAGCAAGAGAGCGATCTATGGAGTTGAGAATCCAAGACATGACCATATTGTTGACACGAGTCCAGCGGGCAGAGTTATGATCGGTGGAAGCAGGCATGGAAAGGGAACCATCAACAAAAACAAATTTATTTTGCCTTTAAGGGCCATTGTCATGGCGAGAGCCCATGGATTGTAATCATCGAGACCGGTGAGAACGTTGGTCACAAGAGTTTGCCCGGGATTGTCAGATGGGTGGAGATAGTAGGGACTATCCATATCAGGGGTTTCAAGGGTAGTTTTTGGATCAGCAGAAGGCTCTTTAGAGGAGTCGTTAGTCATGACTAAAGAAAAACTTCTGATACCATGAAAGTTTGGTGCAAGGTGTACTTTATTCATTGTACTGCAATAGATATATATATACAAGTGTGTACGTGTCTATTACATAAGTTTAGGAGTAAATCAAGCTATGTACAAGGAAACTTTTCTAATCCAACTAAGGTACAATCTCCAGTAATATATTATAGTTGACCATATGCACATCTTTTCTATGTATAGCAGCAGATTCTTCTGTGTAACACTTTAATAAAAGAAATTATAAAATATTTCTATAGATAATGTAATACTTTTACATGTAACACTAATCAAGTGTTTTTAGCTCTAAAAATGTAAATGGTTGAATTATTACTTTTTCTATACATATGTATTACAATTATGTATAAACATTATTACATATAAGTAACACGTTCGTTACATTTTAGTTGTAATAAGTATTACTTTTGACAAACTAAGAAAACATAGAAAAAAACACTGTTACTTTTTGTATATATGTATTACTTTTATGTATACAAACTGTTACTTATGTATACAGTCATTACATTAAGTTATAGTAACTATTACTTTTGACAAACCGAAAAAAAAAAAAAAAAAAAAAAAAAAAAAACAAATGTTTTTTTTTTTGGCCTATGAGAGGCTGCCACGTGGCAGGGTCGCCCCTTGGGTCATGGAGCTGGTTCAATGGGCCGGGTTATGGGTCAAAAATGACCCGTCTCATCCATGAGATGGGTCATAGTGTTCTCACATAAGTTTTTATCTATTATTTACACATTTTTTTTTATAATGATAAACCCGTTTGACTATTAAATACATTAACAATATATTAATTTATATCAATATTTCTATTGAGATTTAATATTATTCCCACAATATTTTTCTTGATATAACCATGCATAATTCAATAAATTCATCACAAGTTAAGTTTGAAAGTTTAGAAAACTACTTTTATAGAACAAGCATAAATAAAAGAGGGACTATTTTTTTTTATAACGGATAGAATATTATTTTTTATCCAGTAAAAATATTCTTGCAAGGAATGTTTTTATTTATTTGTATATATATTATATTACAATTAAACTGAAACTATTTTTTACTTAAAAACACAGTACAGTATTTCTTTTGGGATAGTCTCACATAATAATGAGACAAAAGAAAAATACTGTATTTGATAAGTGTTATTTAGTAGATGAGTTTGATTGCTGACAAATCTTTAAGATGGAAATAAGGAGATAAGGATGTAATGAGTTGGAGTGTAGTCAAATACTAAAATTTAAGCTTAGATTAATCTCAAAGGAATCTTATTCTTGAACTTCACATCTTTTAAATAATATCCAATATTTTATTCTTAAGAAAATACAATTAAAAATTGTTGAGTTTAAGTATTTTAAATTGTATATTTAAATAAATATCAAATGGTCTTAATACTTTTACCAAATGGCTTTGTGAATGTGAGCATAACTGCATAAATTATAATCTGAAGATTGACAAAGGTAAATGTTAGAGCAATGAACAAGACTTGATAAGAAAATCAAGCAATCACAAGAACACAGATTTACGTGGTCACCAACTTGGCTATGTCCACGAGGAAGGGAGAGAATATTATTACCAATCTGGAGAAACGATTACAAAATCACACTACTACTGATGCACGAATTTTGATCACAAAATTCCTAAATGTGCAACTGTAGAATTACAGATCTCTCTGAGCACTCTCTAAAGATTTATCTGTCTGAGGCTTGATTTTGATTTAGACTAGTAGCCTCTATTTATACCACTCAAAGTCTATCTCAAAATCTGGTAGGAACTTGGAATCCGAGTCCAAAACTGACTCGAAACCTTCCCTTCTGCGAAACTGCAACTGTCCGAAATCTGTTGCTGTTTGGACTCCTTGGTCCGGCCGGGTCATAGGCATGGTCCGACCGGATCCTTACTTGGTCCGGTCGCCCCCATGCTATACCCGGTCGGATCTTCTTCTTGTGCCAAACTTAGATTTCTGACGCTCGTCTGGTCCGGCCGGGTCCTTCCCTAGGTCCGGTCGGACCCCTTCTGTGCTCGTCTCGAAATTACGAAATTCTTCTGTTGTTTAATCCTTTTAACTCGGCGTCCCAAATTCAAAGGCATTAACCCAACAATGTCCACCTTGACTTTGAATCTCCATGACAACAAACCTTTCTCCCCCTCGCCCCTTCTGCTATCTAATAGCTGCGAACATTCAGCAAGTCTAAACAATGTTGGAACTTGCATCCCGTCACAGGTTTTGTGAACATATCTGCAGGGTTGTCCGTCGTCCCTACCTTCTTCACCTTTACCCGTTTCTCATCCCTTAGGAAATGATATCTGACATCAATGTGCTTGGTCCTCTCATGATGAACTTGATCATTGGCCAAAAAAAATCGCCCTCAAAACTATCGCAATAAATAATAGCCTGATCCTGATGTATCCCAAGATCGCTGATTAACCCCTTCAACCATATTCCTTCCTTAGCGGACTCTGTCAATGCCATATATTATGCTTCTGTTGTAGACAACGTCACTGTCGCCTGCAATGTAGCCTTCCAACTGACAACTGACCCACCAAGCGTGAATACATATTCGGTCATCTATCTTCTTGTATCACATTCACCTGAATAGACCGAATCTGAGAAAACCCTTGACTTCACATTTTGTTCCACTTCCATAGCAAGACCGACGTCGCTAGTGCGCACTATATCATACATCAAACTACCAACTACACTAGCATAGGATACTCGAGCCATATACTCTTTCTCCTCAGTCGATTTGGGCCCAAAACGCGACTGTCAACTGTGCATTCACTGCACCCGGAGTATATATAGCCTTAGTTGTTGACCTACCAAACCTCTCTAAAACTTTCTTGATGTATCTTTTCTGTGATAAGAACAGTTTTTATTTGGCTCTGTCTTTATAGATCTTCATACCCAGAATTTTCTTCGCGTTACCCAAATCCTTCATCTCAAACTCTGCGACCAATAAGCCTTTCAGCTTCTAAATCTCTGACTTCTTGACTGCTGCTATCATATACTCCCTCTGCCCCGCTCGAATTAGGATTCTTGGTCAAGTAATTTATACTTTGACCAATAATTTGAAGAAAAATAGTTATCTTAATGAAAATCTAAAAATATTTATTTAGTTTATTATTAATCGTGATACAATAACAACTTTCAAATTTTTATTAGCATTACTATTTTTCTTCAAATTATTGGTCAAAGTATTATTTGCTTGACCAAGAATCCTAATTCGAGCGGGACGGAGGGAATAGCTGTCAAATCTCTTATACCACTGCCTAGGCGATTGCTTCAACCTACAAACTTGATCTTCCTTACCAGGAACTTGAAATCCTTCCGGCTGTGTCATGTATATCTATCCTCTAACTCTCTATGCAAGAAAGTTGTCTTGACGTCTAGTTGCTCAAGCTCCAAATCCCTCTGTGCTACTATTACTAGCAACACTCTGATCGAAGTGTGTCTGACCACTAGTGAGAAGATCTCATTATAGTCCACCCCTTCTCTTATGTGAAACCCCTTGCAACAACGCGAGCTTTATACTTGATCCCTTCTGCCGGTGACATCCCTTGTTTTTTCTTGAAGATCCACTTACAAGTCACAATCTTTCTGCCTTCTGGCCTCATGGTCAACTCCCAAGTATGATTCCTGTGAAGAGACTCCATCTCATCACCCATAGTCGCATACCATTGAGATGACTCTAAACATGTAAATGCTTCCTTGAAATTAGAAGGTTCCGTAAGAGCGGGCTCCACTTCCTCAGCAACCTGCAGTGCATAAGACACTAAATATTCAAATCCGTACCTCTCTAGAGGCTTTCCGAGATTATCTCTTATAGACCTTCCTTATGCTAACCCATGTTCTTTGGGAACTGAACTTGAACTTTTTGGTGCTTCAGTCTCTATCTCTGTTGGTGGATCCTGATCAACATCTGACTGTGGGACAATTAACTCTTCAGTATCTTGTTGCTCTACCTGTTTATCAACATCTGACTGTGGGACAACTAACTCTTCAGTATCTTGTTGCTCCACCTGTTTATCAACACCGCCAACACTTGAAACAATCGTGGTTTTACCAGTCCATACCTCATAGGGAACTTTGAGGCTAATACCGGCTTGAGTTCCACGACTAATCATGTAACATGTTATAATAACCGTTTCTGCCCAGAAACGTTTAGACAACCCTGATTTGGAGAGCATGCACCACGCTCTCGCAAGAAATGTATGATTCATCCGTTCTGCTACACCATTCTGCTGTGACGTGCCTCTGATGGTGAGATGTCTAGAAATCTCCACCTCTCTGCAAAACGAATCGAACTCAGTACTGCAAAACTCTAAACCATTATCTGTACGGAGCTTCTTGATCTTCTTCTCTGTCTGGTTCTCCACTACCATCTTCCAGTCCTTGAAATTCCTTAGAGTCTCATTCTTGTGCTTCATGATAACCACCCAAGTCTTCCTCGAATAATCATCAACCATAGACAAGAAATATCTGTGCCCCCTTAGAAATTCCTGACGTGAAGGTTCCCAACAATCTGAGTGGATGTAATCCAGAACGCCTTTTGTGTTATGTATGCCGTTGGGAAAACTATTACGCTTCATATTCCCTAGCAAGTAATGTTCATAAAACTTAAGATCCTTGATCTTATAGCCACATAGAAGATCTCTTTTAGCCAGCTCATGCATCCCTCGAGTGCTCATGTGACCGAGCTTGATGTGCCACAGCTTAGACATATCTCCCTCATTCACCTCTGATGATGCAACCATAGCTGACCCTGCAAGCGTCTTTCCTTGGAGGAAATACAAGGAGCCCTGCTTAAGGCCTCTCAGCATCACTTCTGAACCGTTACAGACACTAACTGCTCCACCTTTACCTTTGAAACTGAACCCTTTAGTGTCTAGCTGACTAAGAGAAATCAGATTCTTTGTCATAAGCAGAACGTGTCGAACCTCATTCAAAGTGACAAACTTACCATCATGAGTCCTGACCTTAATCGAACCAATACCGACAACCTTGCAGACTGCACTGTTGGCCATGCTTATATCACTGCCATTTATCTGCCTATAATCGGTAAACCATTCTCTCCTAGGACTGATATGGTAAGAAGCTCCTGAATCAAGAATCCACGCATCAGATGCGCGTGCTGATTTTGATGTTACTAGAGCATAATATTATTCTGAACTGCTATCCTTGGCCATCATAGCCTCTACTCTGACCGGTGCCTTGCCTTGCTTCTTTCTAGGACAATCGAATTTCCAATGCCCCTTCTCCTTGCAGAAATTACAGATATCCCCAGGTTTTGGACCCTTCTTGTGTCAAGAATAACCTTTATTGTTCTTCTTCTCACTAGAGCCCCTGTTAGCACTACTAGCAACCAAACCTAATGACTGGGTATCTGCCTCATTCCCACTCGCCTTTCGGCGTAACTCCCTCATCTTGAGAGAAGTTTTCACTTCCTCTAGAGAGATACCATCTTTACAATTTATGCACGAATCGACATAATGTTCATAAGACATAGGTAAAGCTACTAAAAGCTGCAAGGCTGCATCCTCATCATCCACATTAACTCCTATATTACGCAGTTCAAGTAATATAGACGTAAATCTATCAAGATGATCATTTATGGGCGTACCTTCTGTCATACGACAATCATACAGCTTCTTCTTTAGGTAAAACTTGTTGGTCAATGAACGTGTTAGGTACATATCTTCCAACCTTAACCAAAGATCGCTTCCAGAGTCTGTTCCTACAATATTGGTTAGGATCTCATCATCAAATTGTCTGATGATCTTGGCGTGAGCCTTCTGATCTAACTTCTTCAATGCTGCTTCCTCCTTGGCGGCTGTTTGTTTGTCCTTCTGACCCTTCTGTGGTGATTGCCTTACCCTTGGGATCCTTACGATCCCTGATTGCAATCTCCAACGGTTCCCATAAATCTTTGTCTATCAACAAAGCCTTCATCTTGATCTACTAAAGAGAAAAACTATTCTTCCCATTGAACCTGTCGATCGAATCTGCTCCTTGACCCATCTTCTCGTTCTCTACAACGGAATCCCTAAATCTCTAACCATGAACCAAAGCTCTGGTACTACCAGAGCTCTGATACCACTTGTTAGAGCAATGAACAAGACTTGATAAGAAAAGCAAGCAATCACAAGAACACAGATTTACGTGGTTCACCAACTTATATACGTCCACGGGGAGGGGAGAGAATATTATTATCAATCTGTAGAAACGATTACAAGATCACACTATTACTACTGCACGAATTTTGATCACAAAATTCTTAACTGTGCAACTATAGAATTACAGATCTCTCTGAGCACTCTCTAAAGATTTATCTGTCTGAGGCTTGAGGCTTGATTTTGATCTAGACTAGTAGCCTCTATTTATACCACTCAAAGTCTATCTCAAAATCTGGTAGGAACTTGGAATTCGAGTTCAAAACTGACTCGAAACCTTCCTCTCTGGGCACTCTAATAATTTGTCTATGACAATCTGAAATGTCTAGACTAGTAGCCTCTATTTATACCACTCAAAGTCTATCTCAAAATCTGGTAGGAACTTGGAATCCGAGTCCAACTCGAAACCTTCCCTTCTGCGAAACTGCAACTGTCCAAATCTGTTGCTGTTGGGACTCCTTGGTCCGGCCGGGTCATAAGCATGGTCAGACCGGATCCTTACTTGGTCCGGCCGTACCACATGCTAATCCCGGTCGGATCTTCTTCTTGTGCCAAACTTAGATTTCCGACGCTCGTCTGGTCCGGCCGGGTCCCTCCCTAGGTCCGGTCGGACCCCTTCTAGGCTCGTCCCGGAATTACGAAATTTTTCTGTTGTCTAATCCTTTTTACTCGGCGTCCCAAATTCAAAGGCATTAACCCAACAGTAAATTTGCTAATATTTCTAAATATCGGCACTTTTTTTCATGTAATTTAATTTATCTTATCAATAAAACTCTCATGGTCGTAATGTTATTAAATGAACATTTTTCAAACGATAGCACGCACGGGAGTGTGAGATTGCTCTTACAGTTAGTTAGTGCTCTTATCTGATTCGAGCTCAGCTTGGGCTTGGCCCGTGAAAGCTCGAGCTCGAGTTGTAACTCGACTCGAGCTCGAACCGATTGTAAAGTTTGTTTCTTTATCGAGTAGACTGTGTTCAACTCGTTTAGCTTGTTAAAATCTCGAGTTCGGCTCGATGAACTCGTTAAACTTGAATTTCTCGAACTCGACTCGATAAGCTCATTATGAACACATTTTACAGGAAAAAGCCTAAGCTCGAGTTGTTCGCGAACAGTTTGCGAGCTCTATTCGACCCGAGTTCGAACAAACAAGTGAGCTCGAGCTCGAGCTTTCTTGAGTTCGAACAAACAAGTGAGCTACATCTCGAGGAAAACTCGAGCTCGAAAAGTGTATACGAGCTCGACTCGGCTCGTTTACAACCCTCTTACTCAGCCTAGATCAGACATCTTGTTTCCCGTAATTTATTTTTTTCATAATAATTATAATATTTACAAAAGTTGACTTGTCAAACATTTTAAGAAGGATGCTCTATATGTGTCTAAACAGATTGTACAATTTTATAACTGCATTAAGTCTTTACCATCTTATTTATAAGTGCGACATTTATTTTTAGACGTATTAAAATGAAAGGTTTTAACTTATATCAATATAGTAAGTATATATTATATTCAACCTGTTTCATCATAGCAGTTGCATTTTTTTATTTTTTATTTTGATACGTATATTCCAATATAAATGTCAGATTTTAAATTAAAAAATGATTTTAGCACATTTTCAGCATTGTATAATTAATGCAAAAGCAAGTAAATTTCTTATATAAAAACATTGACAAGTCATGCCACAAGTATTATGAAACGAGAGTGTAGCATTCTATTTAATACGAGTCCAAATCCTTCGTGTCACTGCGTGTACCATTTCATGTGTCACAAGTGATTTAATGGCTCACAGTTATTGAGATTGGTATTATTGTAATATTATGCAAACATGTGAACGGTTGGATTACAAGTGGTACATGGAGTGGCACACAAAAGTGGTACATGAGATTTTAACTCATTTAATACAAGGGATCCCATTTAATAATTGTGATTCAAGAAAAGCTACTACTTCAAATTTACAATTCAGAAATGCTACACCGTTATGATAGCTTTTCTATTAATTGTTAACTTGGATTAAAATTATACTCTAGCATCAATAGGCTTTGTTTATTGCGGGATTTTATGTTAGTTTATATATAAAAATAAACTAATTAACGTACAATACTTCATCATCTTACAAAAATCGTTTTATTTGAAAAGTTAACATTCTTATGACACGTCCTTTATTTGCTTGTTCTTTTTAATATTGATTGTTTCTAATTAAAATGACATTATATGTGCTATATGTAGAAGCACATCAACATTTTAGACACACTAGAAAGGAAAGTATGACATTTTTTAAAAAAAAAAGTGGAAACAAACATACTAAAAATGTACTACATGATTGGTAAACGAACTTGTCTTATACATAAATCTTAACATATGATTTCCGTAAGTTTTTAGCTCAATACTACTTTATGATAATCAATGTTAGAAAAATATCATGTTAAATATAAAATACTAATTTATGCGTCTCAAAAAAAATGTCCATAAAATAATTATATTTGCTCTTGATGATCGAGAGTAGATTTGAATATCTTTTGTATATTCATTTTGAGACGCACTGTTAGGAAAATTCTACAAAAAGAACTTGAATTACAGAATAAATGATAAATAAATAAATTTGAGAATGAATAAACAGAAACTAGACTGAATGTTTTGTGCCGAGCCGTGTGTTGAACACACTGTCCTTAAGACTTATTCGCCCCCTCACTGTGAGTGCTTGAGGTTGCTATCGGACGCTAGTCTCCCAGGATAACTCGCACGAACCGGATGCTTCTCTGCACTAAGACTCCGGCGAATTGAATTCAGTGCCTGGACAGTATCACCACGAGTATGCAATGCAAGAGGCCAAATGGAGGAATGAGACAATATGCAACAAGAGAGAGGCTGTGAGAGAATGCTGGAAAACAGTGTGTATATTCGTTTTGTTCTTGCACTGGTTTTATGCACTATTTATACTGCTCCAAGAACATCCGAAAATTAATTAAAAGGATAAACCCAATCCTTAATTAATTTAGGGATAAGAGATAAAGACTGAATTTTCACTTGGCATTCCAGTTCAGATGGGATGAATCTGTTGTTTCTGTTTTGAGACAAAATTTTGACTGTAAAAGCCAAAAATAATAGCAAAAGGTGAGCTCGCACGGACAAGGCAATTAGGTGCTACATTCGTGTCCGCAGGACGCTCACACACATGAGTTCGGACCTCGCAAGCCAAATTGGGTCCATGATTTGCACCCCCCCCTGCGCGCGAGAGAGAGCCTCTATGCCATACAAGATTGAACACTAGTCAAGTGCTCAAGCCTTTATACAAGCTTCCCTTTACATTTCTTTCCAATGTGGGGATAATTTCCATATCCCCATTTCAACCCACCAACTTTGAGCCTTCATATCTTATTCATCCCAATATCAAATTGGACAAATGAATACATTATCTCAATGTTCTCACGGAGTAGAACACAAACCCACTAACAACTTTGTCATTCGACAAATTATTTATCAATTAATTAATACACAAAATTAAGGAAAATACTCATTTCCTTCACATTTTCCAACAATTCCCCACATGAAGGAAATGATGAGGAATTTTGGTGATAAAGTCCAACAGTTGAAAACCTGCATAGGATAGGTATGGGATTGCCCTTTGAACCTTCCTTGTAGACGTATACTTATTATACTCGCTAATCAGTAGACGCGATGTCCTTGAACTGTCAGCTTTTTGTGTAGCCAATCATATACGTTACACAGGTATCTCCCTAACACAATTCAATTCTCATAGCTGTGTCCATTTGTTGCCGTGGAACACAATGCCTGGTTCTGTGAGAGGGTCTAAGAATTGAGCCTCACACAATTCTCCTCGAAGCGGCCCCACTTCTCTCTCACATAGGTGATTCTTCTAAGTAACCCGGTTTACTCCATAAGAATCATTAAAAGCCATAGGCTTAACCTTTCATCTCGGGATGTCACTTTTAGGAATGGGTATGGGGTTGATCCCCACAGTGACGCTACAAGTCTTTTAACGGTTAGGTGGTCCCTTTTGAACCTAGATCTTGGGATCTCCAGTCAGCTAGGTTGGGTTTTCCGCCGTGGTTAACTTCTCAAGAGGCTTTAAACCCATTCCCCTTATCGATCTCACAACAACCTCTTTATTTAACCATTTGGTTAACGGATCCGTTTTATCATTTGACTTGACATAGTCAAATTAGTAGAGAGTAGTTCTAATGGTTTTATGTCTTCGACTTTCATGTCAATACTTACCATTATACATATTGCTTTGTGCCTTACCAATTGCAGATTGACTGTCACAATGTATACAGATTGGTGGCACTTGCTTTGTCCATCTTGGAATATCTTCTAAGAAATGGCATAGCCGTTCCGCTTTTTCCCCACATTTGTCCAAAGCTATAAACTCAGATTCCATCGTGGATCTGGCTATAACCATCTGTTTAGAAGATTTACATGATATAGCTGCACCTGCTAATGTGAATACAAATCCACTTGTAGACCTTGAGTCTTGGATATTTGATATCCATGTAGCATTACTATATCCTTCAGATATCGATAGATGTCTAGTGTAGAGTAATCCTTAATCTCGATTGTATCTCAAGTACCTTAGTACTCTCACTATACATTTAGGATTACTAGTGTACCAATTCACTAGACTTCCAATAATTCTCGAGTGTTCAACTTGAAAAAAAAAAACATCAGCTTTATTTTTCAATAGATGTTGACTCATGAATATTAGGTTCGAGCCATTGCAAAATTATCCTTGCTAATTTCTCAAGAATTATCCATTAAATTTCTTAGAAATTTTCACTTCAAGGATAACATCTGCTAAACCCATATCTCTTGACCTTTTCAAAACTTTTAAGAACTATATCATAACTTGCTTAATGCAAATTTAGGAGTTCTTCTTGAAGTTTTAAATCCAACGGTCAAATTAGCAAACTTCTTTCAAGTTCAACATATATTCGATAGATTTAATCAACACTATGACATTTCCATTCATGACATTTTTGATTAATCCACTTTCTTTCATGGTAAAATCAAGCTTTGATGTCATTATTTTGTGCTTGTTTCAAGTCATCTAGTGACTTTACTAACTTGCACACTTTACTTTGATCTATTTCATTCAAAGTATCACTTTAATCCATTTCACTCAAAGTGTCACTTTGATCTATTTCACTCAAAGTATCATTTGTTCATTTTCCATGAACTTGACATCAGTACATGATTTCCATTTATTTCAATCTTGGTTTTATATATATTCAATGTCAATGAATAATATATGACAACCCAATGAAAACCCATTACTTACATACTCCACCATCTTGTACACAAATATCTATTTTGTTGATGTTGGACTTTCTACTTTGCGAACCACCCCCACATTCACAAGTGTACGTAGGCCTACGTTTCCATACTTCATATGGAATTTACATTGTTTTCTTGGGTTAACCTATTCAATAGGTATTTAATTTTTCAAAGTAGACTCACTCCCCACATTTTGGGTTAGTCCAAAATATAACAATAGTGCTATTATTTCTTTCATCATCAACACCATTTGATATTAGTTTACAAGGTGGATATTGTGTACAAACACATGTTATATACACACTATAAGCATTAGTGTTTCATCCTCATTATCTCATTTTAAAGTTGGTTTCCAACTTCTCCATTCAATGAGACAATGCTTATTACATATAACATTGTTATCATTACCATGTGTTTGAACAATCTATCACTATACTTAACTTGTGATAATATAGTTCAACACACATTTCACATCTTGTTGAATCCCTTTTTGAATGAGGAAATGTGAACCAACTAAAGAGACTTATTCTCATTATTGATCACTAAATCAACCCATCGGTTGATACAATTTTTTATTTCATTTATTCAAATCATGAAGATTATCCTTAATGACACCCACTGTTGTCAAGAAAGATATACGCATGACTTAATTTGGCTTTTCAAACAAGCTTGACTTTTCAAACAAGTTTGACGCTTCAAACAAGTTTGTCTTTCTCACAAATTTGACTTTTCAGACAAATTTTGTCTTTTCAAGTAAATTTGACCTACTTTATCTTTGCCATAAGCATTTTGGTATGCTCTACCACATTTGCTTCTGCTATAAGAAGTGTTAACAACTTCTTCTCTTAAACTCTATTCTCTTTCCAACATAAAGATGAATAGCAGGCATCTCAACATTCATTTCAATTCATTTACTTTTGAGGTGCTTCTTGAATCTTTCCAAGTGAAAAGTAATTTCTCAATTTGTCAATTGAAAATTTCACTTAACACCATCCATTCAGCATAGATTTCATGAAAAACAATTTCAACTCTTCCATTTGACTTTTTAGGGTCTAAGGAGTCTAATATTTAAACAGGGAAACAGCCTACAATTAATCATTGCACCTGCATTCTCAATTTATTGTTATAGTCGAAAGACTCCCACAATTCTTTTGCCATTCCTTTTCTCTCTAAACACTATAAAGAGAATCAGAGAGCTCATTAAGAACATAGTTCTTGCAAATGAATTCTCCATGCTTCCATGATAAAGGCAAAAGAAATTCATATGTTTCAACCGCATTCATACAGCTTAAGACATCCATCTTATTTCCACCAAACTTTGTAGGATCTTCATTAAGAACCTCACTAAGTTCAAGGTGATCAAGTAGAACATATATTGCTGTCATCACTTAAAGTCGAGACTAACAAAATTTTCTAACTTCTCACTAATGTGAGTCAAGTACAAGGAACAACCACATTCCTTTAAAATTTTGTCTCCACAAAAGGAGCCTTCCCCAAAATATTGGTTTTAATTTAAAACAATTAAACACCAAAACGATTACTTTGTTGTTACAACTATAACTCTCTCCCTCAATTTGAGAATTTCTTGTAACAACTATTATAAACCTCTTAATTTCTTATTAAAATTTTAATTAGAGGTCAACTATTCCAAACTTTAAAGGTCTCATCTTGAGTACCTCAGATTTAGAGAAAATTTCTCATTCACAAAATGTACAAATTCTTTAGAATTCCTTCATCTAAACATTTGTGTCATTTCCCATCAATAACAATAGGATTTAACAACTTCCTACAAGAAGTCCTATTATTTTTATCTTTATGACTTTTTGTCACTATTAACAATAATAAGCTTTAACAACTTCTTTCAAGAAGCCTTATTATGTTAATCTTTTGTGACATTTGTCACCATTGACCATAATAGGTTTTAACAACTTCTTTCAAGAAGTCATATTATCTTTGTCAATGTAACGTTAAAGACCTAATCTTTTCAACGTTCTTAGTTCCCTCGAACTTTTTAATCTCTTCAATATGATTCATACGATCCATAAGATACATATCACAAGGTGTATAATCACTTTATGAGGCAAGCCACCATTGTTTCATAGTTGATGTCATGAACATCAAACTAAAGCAAACTGTTAGAAAAATCTGCTATTCTGCGAATTTTTGATCTCCTTCTCTGGATGTCAGAATCCAATCGCCACCGTTCAGATTTTTCTTCTATGAGTCCTGAACATGAACAAAAAAATTTCAGAACAATCTAACGGTTAACGAAGCGGAAAATTTTATTTTTCCACAGCTGGTCATGAAAAACAGTGCTGGAATTTTGCTTCTTTTCCCGTGCTTTTCCGTCCCTTTCCAATATTTTCTCCAATAGCCACCACGCCACAAGAATGTCGTAATCTGCAATCCTTTCTCACAAATGAAATTAGTATGTTGTTCTGTAATCCGTTCCCTCTTGCAGAAAGAATAAGTCTTAAGATTGTTAGGAAAATTCTACAAAAAGAACTTGAATTACAGAATAAATGATAAATAAATAAATTTGAGAATGAATAAACAGAAACTAGACTGAATGTTTTGTGCCGAGCCGTGTGTTGAACACATTGTCCTTAAGACTTATTCGCCCCCTCACTGTGAGTGCTTGAGGTTGCTATCGGACGCTAGTCTCACAGGATAACTCGCACGAACCGGATGCTTCTCTGCACTAAGAGACTCCGGCGAATTGAATTCAGTGCCTGGACAGTATCACCACGAGTATGCAATGCAAGAGGCCAAATGGAGGAATGAAACAATATGCAACAAGAGAGAGGCTGTGAGAGAATGCTGGAAAACAGTGTGTATATTCGTTCTGTTCTTGCACTGGTTTTATGCACTATTTATACTGCTCCAAGAACATCCGAAAATTAATTAAAAGGATAAACCCAATCCTTAATTAATTTAGGGATAAGAGATAAAGATTAACTTTTCACTTGGCATTCCAGTTCAGATGGGATGAATCTGTTGTTTCTGTTTTGAGACAAAATTTTGAATGTAAAAGCCAAAAATAATAGCAAAAGGTGAGCTCGCACGGACAAGGCAATTAGGTGCTACATTCGTGTCCGCAGGACGCGCACACACATGAGTTCGGACCTCGCAAGCCAAATTGGGTCCATGATTTGCACCCCCCCTGCGCGCGAGAGAGAGCCTCTATGCCATACAAGCTTGAACACTAGTCAAGTGCTCAAGCCTTTATACAAGTTTCCCTTTACATTTCTTTCCAATGTGGGATAATTTCCATATCCCCATTTCAACTCACCAACTTTGAGCCTTCATATCTTATTCATCCCAATATCAAATTGGACAAATGAATACATTATCTCAATGTTCTCACGGAGTAGAACACAAACCCACTAACAATTTTGTCATTCGACAAATTATTTATCAATTAATTAATACACAAAATTAAGGAAAATACTCATTTCCTTCACATTTTCCAACACGCACATATTATAATTTTACAACATGCTTTGATGAATTGCAAGAAGAGCTCGTCTCCTGTACACCCGCCGCATGGCGTGCGGCGGGCCAGGCGACTTTCTATTTTATTTTATTTTTTGTTGCAACCCCAATTTTTTTTCCTCCCAACAAAAGTAACACTTATTATAACGAAATGTAACACTTTTTCCTTTTCAAATGTAACACTTTTTTTTTCAAAATGTACCACAATTTTGCTGCAATAGATTAAAGATAACATAAAGATTGACAACTAAACCAATGTCACACTTTTTATAAAGGAATGTAACACTCTTTTTTTCAAATGTAACACTTTTTTTTTCAAAATTAACATATGATTGACAAACTAAACTAGTGTTACATTTTATAAAAAAATGAATGTAACATTTTTTTCTCAATTGTAACAGTTTATATTCTTAAATGTAACATTATATCTGAAATGTAACAATTTTTTATTGAGAAAGTAACAATTGAAATGCAAACCCAATTTTTTTTTTTTGTAAAATTGCTGTTACATTTGACTGTAAAAAGTATTACTTTTTTAATATGAAACTGTTACTTTTATTAGAACAGAGTGTTACATCTCAGCTGACAAGCAACTCAAACTTTTTGTGTGTAAAAAATATTTTTTTTTTTAAAAAAATCAAACCATATCATGACCTATGTAGTTTTAACCGTATTTTTAATTTTTTTTTGCTGAGTTATAAATCTCAAGATATAGCATTTTAAAGTTAATGGGTTTTTTTTTTAAGTTGGACACTTGGCAGCGATATGGGAAAAAGGAGGGCTGGATCTGGTCGTCGGCTGTAGCGGAGCAGTCAGTCGCGCGAAGCAGCGGAAGAATCCTTGGTTGCCGCACGACGTGCGGCCGGTGTACGCAAGAATTTGTCTTGCAAGAAAAGGAATATAAGTACTTGGTAAAACTATTAGAGGCAGTCTCCTGTACATCCGTTGTACGGCGTACAACGGAGCCGAGCCGAGCCGCCATTTTTTTTTTTTTTTTGCCTCTAACTTTTTTTCCTCCCAACAAAAGTAACACTTCTTATAACGAAATGTAACATTTTTTTTCTTCAATTGTAACACTTCTTTTTTTTCAAAAAAGTACCACAATTTTACTGCAATAAATTAAAAATAACATAAAGATTGACAACTAAATTAGTGTAACATTTTTTATAAAGGAATGTAACACTCTGTTTTTTAAATGTAACACTTTTTTCTCCTCAAAATTAGCATATGATTGACAACTAAACTAATGTTACATTTTATAAAAATTGAATGTAACATTTTTTTTCCAATTGTAACAGTTTATATTCTTAAATGTAACATTATATATGAAATGTAACACTTTTTTTATTGAGAAAGTACAATTGGAATGCAAACCCATTTTTTTGTTGTAAAAAACTGCTGTTACATTTAACAGTTTTCGTGTTACTTTTTGAAGATGAAAGTGTTACTTTTATCAGAACAGAGTGTTACATTCAGCTGACAAGCACATCAATTTTTTGTGTCTTAAAAAGTATGTTTTTTTTTAAAAAAAAAAATAATCAAACCATATCATGGCCTATGTAGTTTTCTTCGTCTCGTCGAGACGAACACAACGGTATTTTTTTTTATTTTCTGAGTTATAAATCTCAAGATATAGCATTTTAAAGTTTTTGGGTTTTTAAAGGTGGGACACGTGTCAAAATCTAGGAGAAGAAGACTTTAATCTGGACAGTCGGATATAGCGTACCAGCCAGCCGCGCGAATCAGCGGAAAAAATCAAGGTTGCCGCACACGGTGCGGCGGATGTACCTAAGAATTTGTCAAACTATTATTGCTCTTTCAAAATTTGCCATCTTTTGCTTTCTCATACTTCTACACATAATTTGCAATTTTATCAAAGTTACAAGAGAGTCAAATTACACATGTATGTACTTTTTATTTTATTTTCAAAATTACACATGTATGTATTTTTTTATTTTTATTTTTTAAAGTTGAAGGGGAAGAACAGCATTGCTTTGACCCCCCCCCCCCCTTGCCCCTTAAGGCTCCATCCCTGCCATCTCCCGCCTCCATTATATACCACGCATTATTTTGGATGTGCAATTTTGACAGAAGGGTATAGCGGTACATCTTCTTTCTTTTTTAAACAAACAACGCACACTTGGATTAGTGAAGATTAAGAAGATGACGCTCTATAATAGTTGGAGACTCATTTGAGATATGAGGAATACTATGCGTTTAGAAATGTAATCCTCGACAAACTGTTCGCTGCAGAATTCCCAAAAGCTTAAGAAGCATAATCGGAAAAAGAAAAAAAAGTTGAAAGCATACAATGAATCGTAGGCGCCTATTATACTTCCAGCAACATCCATCATTGAAGAGGATGACACTAGGGATGGCAACGGGGCGGATAAGGGGCGGGTTTGACCAAAACCGTACCCGCCCCTCAAGGAACTCCCCTTATACCAAACCCGCCCCGCCCCGTATGGTTTATAATCACAATTTTTTTTTTGGCTTTAGCCATACTTTTAAAGAGTCCAACTACCCAACAATATACAATTACAACACAATTACAACATTGTATCAAATTTAAGCCCAACCTAATAATTTCAACCATCTCATTCACACCCAAAGTATACAATTACAACATATTTATAGTAATTTACTGCATATATTAATTAGTATACGGGGCGGGGCGGGGCCCCGCGGGTTGGGGTGTGCAACCAAACCCGCCCCGCCGGGTTTTGAAAAAAGGCTACCAAACCCGCTGCGGTGCGGATTGTCCCGGATACGGAGCGGGTTCGGATAGATTGCCATCCCTAGATGGCACCATATTCTTAGAAACATTTGAAGTATCAACTTTGAAAAATCAGGCCAAACATTTGCTATATATAACGCTGTAACCAAATCTCCATCAAACACCCTTATAAACAATGACATGAGACGCTCAAATATTTTCCATGTATAACTGGGACGCCGACTATCTCCGCCATTAAAAAAAAATGCCACACAGAAAGAATTTGGCTTTAATGATATTAAAAATTAAAACATTTGTATAGACAGTATGTTCAACCAAGTATCACAAGCTTAGCAACATGAAGGAACACAAAACATCACACAAAGGCTCTCAATACAAAGGAGAGAAGGCATCATCTCTTGACGAATGAGAGACATTCTGATTTTGAGGCTTGTGGAATATAAATAAAATTTATTTGGCCAAATTGAAAAGAAAAAGAAGGAGAAATTAAGCAACTGATACGCTAATGAGAAGTTTCATCTACAGATCGATCGAATGTGTATTCGTTAATGAGAATTTTCATCTTCAGATGGAATGCGTATTCTATGATAGAAATTAAAAAACACTAACTTTTAACATTATAAATTAATTAAATTACTAGGATAAATGTATGAATGTTGTGTCAATATTAAGGGCCTGTTTGGTAAAGCTGAAAATTAAGCTCTGAAAATGTAGAGCTGAAAAAGTAGAGCTGAAATAATTAAGTTGCTGAATTTTGTAAGACTTCAGTTTGTTTGTACTGACAAACTACATACATCTGAATTTAATCAAAATTGTAAACAAACACTTAAAATTAGTCTCATCTCTTTCATTTGATTTTTTTTTTTTGTTTATCCTCAAACAAAAATTGTCATATTTTTAAAATAAATAATTATAATTCAAATTATTATTTGTCAAATTATCTTTTATTTAGACCGATAGTAATAATATTTGAACAGTTGTTTATTGGTACTTTCATTTGTCCCACATTAATAAAGTTCATCTTCACTATTTTGACCAATTTTACTAAACTTTGACAAAAAATTTTTGATAAAATTTAATTATGATACTCAAGTAAAAAATTGTCAAAATTTATAACATAAAAATATTTTTATTTCAATTTTATCATATTTAATCTATAGAAAAAATAAAATATTTCAACAAAATAAAGTAACATTAAATAAACAAATATGTTGATGAATGATGAGTGGGTTTGAACCCATTCCCTTTTTTAATCTTACCTCCTTTTACCTTGTTAAGACTTGCCATACTAGCTTAAAATTAATAGCTTATTTTAAGACAATCTTAACAATTTAAGTGATTGAAATTTCGCTTACCAAACAAGCTTAATTTTCTAATCTCTTAAAATGTTCTAAATTAAGAGCTTAATTGGGTTACCAAACAGGCCCTTTAAGTTATAGTAATTACTATTATATTCTCATATTATAAACCTAGAAGATGTAGAAATGTAACGTGTCTTTGGAAGTGAATAGTTAATTAGTGGTATTTTTAGAAAAAAGAATACTATTGGTTACAGTTAATAATTTTTTGATGTATTCAACCCCATTAAATATATTGTGTAAAACAAGTGATAAACGGTTATGAATCGTTCATGATATCGTGACGATGTCAGTTTTAATAACACACAAACCGCTAGATCAATAGTTGTGGCACACAAAATCGATACATAAGATTTAGCCTCCGAAATAAATTCTCATTCCGTCCCAATTTAAAGTTCTTAGATTTTGCTATTTATTTGAAAATAACTTTGAGCGAATGATCTTAATGAAAATCTAAAGCTTGTTATTAACAATTGACAATATTCATAACGATGTACCAATAAAAAGTTTTGATTTTTACTAAAATAATTAGATTTACCTATAATTATTGGTCAATGTTCCTTCAAACAAACAACAAAATAAAGAAACAAAGAAATTTAAACTGGGATGCAGTTATAACTACTTTTATCCCAAAATGAATGTTAACAACAACAACAACAAGGCCTTTGTCCCAAACTAATTTGAGGTCGGCTAACATGAATCCTCAAATGTTATAGTGAAAGAAAAGATGTAAGAATAAAAAATAAGTTAAAAATGAGAAATAGGTGGGAAAAAATAGAAAATGAAAGAAGGAAGAAGAAAAATAAAATAAAAATAGTAATAATAAAACAATAAATATATAATGGATAGGAAAAATGAAAATAATAATAATTAAAAAAAAAAAAAATCAACCCCCATCACTCACATGAATTTTTGCCATCCACTCGGCCAATTCAACACCACATTTACATCAATCCAAGTAAACTCATAATTTTCTCATTTTCAATCACCCTAATCCAAGTGTGCTTGGGTCTTCCCCTACCCCTCGCCATTTTATCACTTCTCCACTTTTCATGCCTTATAACCGGTGCATCACTCGGTCTTCGTCTCACATAACTAAACCACTTTAGACGATTCTCCCACATTTTATCTTCAATGCGCGCAACTCTTACTTTATGCATGATCACCTAATTTCGATTATTCCTTGTGTTTATTTTTCTAAACAGCTCTTTAATTTAGTTATGGATGTGAGACTGCACGCTGGATCCGATACGCTATGGGTCTCATATTGGGCTTCATCTGAAAATCATTTAACCTTGGGCTCCGTTTGTTTCGCGTAAAATAACTTCCGGAAAATGTTTTCCCCATTTTCCGGTGTTTGTTACGCACCGGAAAATGAGGAAAATATTTTCCAGAAAATGGTTTTCCCTCTTTTCTAAGTAAAATGACTTACGGATTTTTACTAAGTAAATCATTTTCCGGAAAATGTTAACTCTCTCACTCACACCCAACTCTCCATAAAACCCCACCCTATCCACTACACCTCTAACACCACCCTCTTCATCCATCCTATCCACCACCCCCAACTACCCCAGCACCCACCCCCACCCTACCCCCACCCCACCCAAAAAAAAAAAAAAAAAACTTTTCACTCATATTTTAAAAAAATGAATATCTCCACCACCCCCAACTACCCCAGCACCCACCCCACCCACCCCATTCAAAAAAAAACTTCTTTTCACTCATATTAAAAAAAAAATAAAAAAAAATTGAACATCTCCACCACCCCCAACTACCCCAGCACCCCCCCACCAAAAAAAAAAAAAAAATTTCACTCATATTAAAAAAAAAAAAAATGAACATCTCCACCACCCCCAACTACCCCACCACCCACCCCACCAAAAAAAAAAAAAAAAAAACCTTCTTTTCACTCATATTAAAAAAAAAAATGAACATCTCCATTCTCCACCAGCCCCAACTACCCCAGCACCCCAACCCACCCCACCCTACCCCAGCACCCCACCCACCCACCCACCCCCCCCCCCAAAAAAATAAAAAATAAAAAAATAACTCATATTAAAATTATTTTTGAACACCTCCCCCCCCCCCCTACCCCACCCACCCCCTACCCCCCACCCCACCCCCCACCCCCACAACCACCCATCCCCCCAACCCAAATCTCCACCCACATTCAATTTTTTTCTCATAATTATTCTTTTCCTCATATTAAATTATTATTATTTTCATATGAAATATTTTCCGGAAAACATTTTCCTTAGATTTACCAAACAACCAAAAACATGTTTATGTCATTTTCCGGAAAACATTTTCATTTTCCGGAAAACGTTTTACGGGAAATCATTTCCGGAAATTGTTTTACGCGAAACAAACGGAGCCTTGCATTCCCATATTTACTTATTGGCAAATACTCACATGAGACGGTCGCCGCACAGCCGTCTCATGAGTATTTGTTCTGCTGCTTCTCGCATCCACCTGCTCCGTTACAGTCGACCGCCGGATCAAGCCCTTCCACTTCCAGATCGCGACACGTGTTATCATTGAAAAAAACCCCAATAACTTTAAAATGCTTTATCTTGAAATTTTGATGTCGATTTTTGTTTTTAAATACCGGTGTGTTCGTCTCGACGAGATGAATAAAACTAGATATGTCATGATATGGTTTGATTTTTTTTTTTTAAATATTTTTTAACATACAAAACAATGAGCTGCTCGTCATAATGAAATGTAACACTTTCTTATGAAGAAAGTAACAATTTGGTCTTAAAAAAGTAACACTTTTATTATAAGATGTAACAGCAGTTTCACAAATAACATAAATATTTTTTGTGATTAGAAAAAGTAATAATTGACGTGTAACACAGTGCATATATGATTGTAATATGCTATATAGATGAATGTAACAGTTTTATAGAGTAAATGTTATTTTATTTTTCTTTAAAAAAAGAGTAAAAATTCATGTATATAAGCGGTTTTGTATTTCAATTGAATGTAAAACCCTAGAAAAGTGTCACAATTGAGGAAAAAAATGTTACATTCATTTATTATAAAATGTAACATTAATTTAGTTGTCAATCTTATGTTATCTTTAATCTATTTCATCAAAATTGTGGTACATTTTTGAGAAAAAAAAGTGTTACATTTTTTTACATAAAGTGTTACTTTTACTGGCGAAAAAAAAAATGACCAGAAAACAAAAGTTGAAAGGCAAAAAAAAAAAAAAATGGCTCGGCTAACCTGTGAGCCGTCTCACGCCGTGAGACGGTGTCACAGGAGACCGCCCCTTACTTATTTAGGGCTTGATCCGAAAATAATTTGCTCTATTCCAGCCTTTGGGCTTGATCTGAAACAATGATGTAAGTTTTGTTGGGCCTTTTAGATAGGGGGCTGAGCTGGGCCGCGGCCTGCCAACGCAATTACCAAAGCAATAATTAGCCACATTTTAAATCTGCTCTCCGTCCCATCACAAAGAATACACTTTGTACTTTGTCTTAGAAGAAAAATTATTATACGAATAAGTGCTGTGAGTGAGTAGAAGAGAAAAAGTAAAATAAAAAAAATAGTAAATAGATAATTGTTGTGAATATGACATGTGAGTCTCATTAAAAATAGTACATAGTATTATAATTTTTTCTTAATAAAAGTGAAATTTTTAATGAGATAATTAAAATGATAAAATGAGTATTTTGTTATGGAAAGTTATTCTAAGCTTTTATATTGAGTTTGAGGAAATGTGAAATGGATGGACGAAAGTAATTTCACTTTAGATTGTACTCCCTTATCCCGAAATAATGTTAATTTCCACTTCTTCTTTTTTTTTGCTTGGAGTAAACTTTAAATAATTGAATTTAACTATCTTCTAAGAATCTATAATGTACAATTGATATCTCATTATAAATATTATCAAAAAAAGTTTGTAATTTTTTTATAAAAATAAATTAAAATTAGGGAGGGGCTATTGCCACTATACTTTTTACTCATCCACTACATCACTAAAAAAATAAGTAAGATTAAATGCTAATTAGGACAAACTTGCCCTTACAAACTTGCCAACTTGAATATAAAAGGAATTGTCCAAATCACTCCTTAAATTTATCATCTCTCTCATTATTAAGAAGATAAGCTTGTTATTAATATTATTAATTAATTTAGTACTGTTAATCATATAATTTCCATATTCAACTAAGGTACAAATTTATTAAAAATACACAGATTCTTTTCTTTCCTTTTTTTTAGTAAAATTAAAACATTTCATGCATTCATTTAACTAGAAATATGTAATAAAATAAATTAAAATAAAATAAAAATCAATTATTTAAATTTGATAAACAATACACGTATTTTTTAAAGCAATAATACATGTATTTATTAGAAATAAAACTGTAAATATGTATAAACATTATTTCTTAAATTCTATAGCCTACTGTAAAATCGTAGGCTCTTCATACTTAAAATTAAATTATTGCAATTTGGTCAAGATAAACAAAAAGGGCATTTATTAGAAAAATTATATTTGTTTAAAAAAAAAAGAAAAAAAAAGCAAGGTTAATTACTCAAAACAGTAGTAGTACTTGGAAGGTTCGTTACTCAAAAGAAAAGAAAAAATAAGGTTAATTTGGCATGCTCTTCTATTTTAAATAAATAAATTCATTTTATTTTTAATGATTAAATTATTAAATTTTAAAAATACTTTACATCAACTCAACTATCTTAATGAAATCCAAAAATTATTATTAAAAATATTTTAATAGTATGTGAATAATAATCTTAAAATTCATTGGAATGATTTTTTTTATATATATAAATATTTGGTCAAAGTCAAAGTAAGTTGACAACTAAAATTTGTGTGAGATTGGTTTTTTTGAGACAAATAAATTAAATAGAGAGTTAAAATTAAATTCAATTTTTTAAACATTTAATTTTAGATGAAAGGAGTGAGGAATTTGTAAGGTTTCTTTAACTAATGTTTAACAGAAGGGTATCTTTGGTCTAATAGAAATCCTAATTAATTAGTAATCGAGTACAAAATGTGATCAAGGCCAGAACAACGGGTCGGGTACCTAGAGAACTTGTTAAACCTGCAGATGAACACCGTGATTTTGGTCGGGTTTGCACGGTGAAGACCCTCCGGCGTGAGAATAAATTAATCGTTCAAGAAAAAGAAAGGAGTCAGTAAGAGTGAGTGTGTGAACCTCCTAAATGGATGTTGGGGTTCCCCTTTTATAGAAGGCTGGCTTGCTCTCCAAGGTGTGGGAATGGTGAGGTCAGCTTCGTCCTTGCCTCAAGTCATCTTGGTCATCCTTATTTTTACTAGGGTTTCTTCCTGGACCGAGGCCCGAGCGATCGCATTGAGCTGGGCCTGTACGGTGGCTGTATCCGTCTAGGCCTTCCAGAAGGTATAAAGTGAAAGGTTGGCCCGTCAGACCGAGGTCGGGCAAGGGAAACGAGCTAGAGCAGACGGGCTGATACTTCACGTTAACATAACTGGATGGGGTGAACTTATGTGGAGAAGCCATACTCTCGTGGGTCTAGCTCGTGGTTTATGCGAGTTGCGTTATGCCTCCATCTCGGCAGGTCGAGGGCGGGCTGGTTCTTGTTCTTCCTATCAGGTATTTAGTGCTTTTCCAGCTCGGCCAGGCGAGCTACCCCTATGAACTGGACTAATAACATACAGGCCGGGCTCACGAGGATGGATCAGCTCCGTATGGGTAATTCCTTTCAGTGGTCCCCTGCTTCTTGGTCGAAACGAGGAGAGAGCTGGAAGCATAAGGTTTGGGTGATCCGGACGAGTGGGTTGTCGTTGAGAGAGGATAGGGATCCAGCTGTAGGCACGAAGACACGTGTCACCTAGCGAGAGGCTGGACGTACCGACGGTTACAGGTATTCGAGTGTAAGGAAGGTGATGGGACAGTTTGTGCTACGGCGTCGTCTTGAGCATACGGGGCACAGAAAAAGAGGCAGAGGTGACGCTTGGGAAATGACCCCTCATTAATGTGTTCCTTTTATGCGTCGGGTCGTCGGTCGGTTCGGGTTGCCCCATGGGCTTGACCCGTTTTGGGGGTTATAAAACCCTTGTCTTTGCCTCCCATCGTCTTCTTTACACTATTTCGAAGGGTGGAGAGAGAATTATCTAAAGCTTCACCGGCGACAAATATTTCCGCGCTTCCTTACTTTCCGACTAGTTTCCGACGTTCAATCCTTTCGTATACAGGTAGATTGTCTTTAACTCTTATTTTTACCGTTTGTTTTCAAGTTTTTCTCCATTTTTGCATTTTCTGGGTAATTTGTTGCCGGAGAATTCAAATTTTCCGGCGCCGGCGGGAGGTTCTTGGTTAGTACTCGTATATTTCTTCAGCAATGCCATCGGGGTTTTGTTATCACGAGCAGACCAATTTGGTGTATAAGAGTACATATAATTGTTGGAAAAAATTGGGTTTGGGGGCAGTTCGGACGTTTCTAGAATCTCAACAAATTAGGGAAGATTTAAGGTTGCCCGCCTTCGACAGCGAGGACTGGATGAGACCCGACCATTCTAGTGTGGCCCGTTTCACGAGCTTGGGTCACTTCACCAGGCATTTGACCACATATTACATCTTTGGGGGCCGACCATCTTCCTCGTTTGTCACGGCGCGTACCAGATTAGGTGGTGGGTCTAGATCCCAAACGGGCCCTAGCTCGGCTTTTAATACGGGGTCTGGACCCCATGCTACTCTTGCAGGTATGTATTAGGAGAGTTCAGTATTATGTGACGTGGGTGCCTCTCAGGGCCAACTTTTCTTCGCCAACGTACCGAGCAACGAGATGGAAATCGTATCTGATGAAGAGGTTCACGACATCGATCCTATATCTACATATCGACCTAATGCAGGAACGAGCTCACAGCCTTGTTATTTAGAGGGTGAAGATGAATATGTTTCAAGGGGTGAGGATGGTGGATGTGACGTGGAGGGTCATGTATATGTGGGTGACGAGGATGAGGACAAGGATGAAGCGAACAGACAGATCATTGAGGACATGGGCTTCGATTATTTAGAAAAGGAGCTTGCTCGGACGGCTGTGCCTTTATCTTCTCATCAATTGGGAGCGGACCCTTTTCCCGGTGACGTGCAGCGCGTCCTTCTTCATCAACAACCCACACCGGCTCAAATAAGGATCGTCAATAAACTTTACTCGGAGTACAGAATAAGCCGAGCAGACTACAAAATAACATACGTTCCCAAAGGGAGTGTGTCCATTGATTCTTTAATAAAAGACAAAAAGAGGGTAGCCTTCTACGTCGGCCAATTTGAGCAGGGTCTTAGGTTACCCTTGGATCCCTTTATAAACCAGTTTTTGACGGAAACCACGTCGGTGCCTATTCAACTCATCGCCAACGCAATAAGAACGATCAACAGCTTATTGGTCGTTTGTCGCCACCTCGGCTTTGAGCCGTGTATGGGCGCTTTCAGGAAGTTTTTCAGGATATCCCATGTAAAGAGTAAAAGAGTTGATCCTCCCTTCAAAACTGTATGCTTAGGTGCCGTCCCCAATGCTCCTCGTTTGTTGTATGCGTTCCCTGGGAAGCTCAACACCTTCGCCAACCATATTGTATTGGTGGAGAGCATGAATGGTTGGGAATTTGAGTGTTCCCAGGGTGCACTCGGTCGGATCTCAATAGGCTGGGAACCTGAATAGAGCGAGGAGTTGGAGAAGGCGTTGACCCGGTTGGCCGGGCCTTATGAAGGAGAGGATTGGGCTATAAATTGGGAAGAGCTAGAGAACCGAGCTTGCTACTTTGCTCGAGCTAGGCTGGCTGGTTGTTTTGAGAAAGGGGTGGAGCCTCTCATCTCGATAGTTTCAGATAGGCGCTGTCCTGGTTGGGTGATTCATGATGAGTGCTCGTTCGAGGTGGACTGTTTGTTGTGCTCGAGCTCATCTGCCCCATGCTACAAGTTTGAGCATTTTGGGGGTGAAGATATGGACTCTGCTTCGAGTTGAACGTCTTTCGTGGGTCTAATTATTTCCTTCTTTTGTCTAGCAGATATGAGTGGTCACGGGGAGCAGTATTTGGCTGAGACTCAGAAAAAAAAGTTAAGATGTCTTTTCGCCAGCTCGGCAGTCAGAACAAGAGCAACGGTTCGGCGGTGTCTAAAGAGTATGGCAAAGGTCGGTAGGCTGAGTTGAGCAAGAAGACGCCGACTAATATTCCCCTCATTAGTTTCGACGGGCAGAAAGATAGGGAAGCGGGTGGGGCGGCGAAGTCAACTGGGGGATCTTCTACGATGCTGCCCCGTGCCGAAGTTCCCAAGAAATCACAGGGACGAACTGATGAGGAGGTGACAAAGAAAAGGAGTCGACCCCATGACTCCGATGACCATGTTCCTCTGGCTAATAAAGTGGCCACTAAAGGGTTGGTCACCCGCGAGGAATGGGCTAACGTCACTACCGACGAGGAGGTAGACAAACTCGCTGATCGGTTGGGCAACGTGACCCTCCTGAGGGGTTTGAATCTTAATGCCCGTAAGGGATTGAAGATGGGCTTTGGTCGTGCCGTCCTCCGCCGAACCGCTGACTTTGATCACCTGGAGAAGTTGAAAGAAGAGCTGGCTCCTCCCTCCGTTCTTCGTGACCGCATGGGCCTGGTCATTTCTGAGGTATTTGGTTAGAGGTTTTGTCGTCATGATTTTTGTTCTTTTGGGTTCTAACCCATGGTTTTCTTTTGCAGCTTTCTCTTGCCATCCGCCTGACTCAAACCGGCAAGTAGTTAGAAGACCGTGCTAACAACAAGGCGGCTACTCTCATAGAGAGAGAAAAGGAGCTGGCTGCCCGCAATAAGGAGTTGGAGGAAGAAAAGAAAAGGTCGGTGGACGTTGAGTGTTTGGCCAAAGCGAGTCAAGCCGAGGCCCAGAAGGTGGAGGCGGCTTTAAAGGCAGAGAAGGAGCGGGTGGACAAAGTTCAGGTGGAGTTGAGTCTTTCTATGGGCCGCACCAGGGAGGCCCAAGCTCGCATCAACGATCCGGAACAGGAATTTGCTCGGCTAAAGAAGCAGCTTGCTTCGTCCAGTTCGTTAAGCAAAAGGCCATCATTGATGAGTATGAGAAATCTGAGGAGTACGAGGAGAAGTTGGTGGCCAAAGCTTACCCTTACTAGAAGTCTGGTCATAGGCACGGGTTGAGGGAAGCCTACGGTCGAGGGTTTCTCCCCAAGACCCGAGATTTTGGCCGATCTGGTGGAGTCATCTAATGTGCAATTTAACGACTTCGCCCGTAATGCCCATGCCATGATTCCCTTCAATGAAGACGAGCTGGACCAGTTAGCTGGCGAGGATGATACTGACAAGAAAGAGCCTTGGGTCGCTCCCGAGCTTTTGCCTGTGAATGTTGATACTGTTCTGGCCAAGAGGGAAGCTGAGCTTGTCCGTGAAGAAAGTGAGGCCATGATAAATGAATTGTCTGGAGAAGGCGACGAGCAAGCCACCTTAGTTTAGTTAGTAATTTTATTTTCAGAGTTTTTGTTATTATGTAATCCATTGGGGTCGGCTATTGGCCCCCATAGTGAATGGAACCTCTTTTTAAGTCGTTACTATCTTGCCGTGTTGTTTACTTGTTGTAAGATGATCATCAGGTGAGTCCTAAGGTCAACTCGTTTGACACGAGTAGCGTGTTGTCTGCTTGGGGCAGGATTTTACCAATGTGTTTGCGTAGAACAAAGCTTGAGCTCATTTGGAACGAGTTGCGTGTTACCTACTCGGGGCAGGACTTAACCAATGTGCTTGCTTAGAGCAAGGCTTGAGCTCGTTTGGAACGAGTTTTGTGTTGCCTGCTCGGGGCAGGACTTAACCAATGTGCTTGCTTAGAGCAACGCTTGAGCTCATTTGGAACGAGTTGTGTTGCCTGCTCGGGGTAGGACTTAACCAATGTGCTTGCTTAGAGCAAGGCTTGAGCTCGTTTGGAACGAGTTGTGTATTTCCTGCTCGGGGCAGGACTTAACCAATGTGCTTGCTTAGAGCAAGGCTTGAGCTCGTGTGGAACGAGTTGTGTGTTGCCTGCTCGGGGCAGGACTTAACCAATAGACAGAGAAAGATTCAAAAAGGATATTTCCATTAAGAGTGCCCTAAAAAGGGGCTATCCTCTAAATCATAGGACGACGAACATACAAGTGCTCGAAAAGATCTACCCTTGCCAAATAGTCTAAACAAAGAATCATTCTAGTTGCTAGTGATAGTACTTTCTGAGGTTGGTGGAGTGCCATAGGTTTTTTAGCTCACGACCTTCTGGAGTAGCCAACATGTGTGTTCCTTCTCGCACTATTCTTTTCACGACAAAAGGACCTTCCCAGTTGGGAGAGAGTTTGTTCTGCTGGGTTTTTCTGCTCGTCGCTTCGATCTTTCGCAGGACCCAATCGCCGACCTGGAAAGTCCTTTTCCTCACCTTCTGGTCATGATACTTCTTGGTTCTCTGCTTATAGTTCAATGATCTGAGGTAAGAATCTAGTCTCCTTTCATCAAGCAGGTCTAGATCGTTTCTTCTCCTGATTTCATTCAAGCCCTCGTCGAAGAAAGATACCCGAGCTGTAGGAGTGCGAGCTCAGCCGGAGCCATGGCTTCCGAGCCGTAGGTCAGAGCAAAGGGGGTTTCTCCGGTGGGTCCCCTGGTCGTTGTCTGTATTGACCAAAGGGCGAGGGGGAGGTCATCAACCCATTTCCCAGCTCGACCAATCAGATTTCTGTGGAGGGCGTGCATCAGTAGTTTGTTTGCGGCCTCGGCCTGGCCATTCCCTTGGGGGTATGATACTGATGACTTCGTGTGCTTGACGCCGAGGTAAGCACATTCAGTGGTGAATCGGTCTGAGAATTGCAAGCCCCTGTCTGAAACAATGTGCTTAGGCACTCCGAAATGACACCATATATGATCGTGCACGAAATTCAGTACATTTTCCTCAGTGATTTCTGCCAGTACCTTGGCTTCTATCCACTTTGTAAAGTAATCAACTGTCACCAAAGCATATTTCAATTTCCCTTGGGCCAAGGGGAAAGGTCCAATCATGTCTATTCCCCACGTATGAAATGGCCAACAGCCAACGACAGGAGTTTGCTCGGTAGCTGGGACTCGGGGAATGTCGGCATATCTCTGGCACTTATCACACCGTTTAACATATGCAACGGCCTCCCTCCTCATAGTGGGCCAGTAATAGCCCAACGTTATGATTTTCTCTGCCAGGGTCCTAGCACCTGGATGGCCCACACATACTCCCTCATGTACTTCCTCCACCAGGCTCAGATTCTGTTCAGGGGGCACACATCTTAATAGCAGCTTGACAAATGACCTCCTTTATAATACACCTTCCACCACGGTAAACCGAGGAGCTTTCCTTCTCACCATTTTCGCCCTTTCTCCGTCTTCAGGGAGCTCTTCCCTCTCAATGAAGTTCTTAAGGTCGTCGACCCAGTTGGGCAGCGCTTCGCTTGCTTCACCAATCTCCATTATTTGAGCTCTCTCAATATCTGGTTTCTCCAAAAACTCAATCCATCTTGGCTGATCTATCTCATCGGTTTCCATTGTTGCCAGCTTAGAGAGTAAGTCTGCTCGGGCATTGTCCTTTCGAGCTACCTGGACGATCTGCCAAAAATCAAAATCTCTTGCCAATTCTAAGACCAAGTCTTTGTTGTAACACCCATCGAATTTCTTGTTAAATATTTGACATACTTGTTAAATACTTGAACTTGCATATTATGTGCTAGTTTTATTTGGGTTAAATCTTTAACTGCTTTAAATAGTTAAGGTGGTTAAATGTCTAGTTTTGACTTTTGGGTCATTTGTGAAATTTTGACTTTAGGGGTCTTTTTATCAAAAGTGAAACTTGAGGGGCCTAGGTGTCAATTTTCGAAACTTGAATGTATATCAAGTTTTGGTTTGCCTGAGAAAGGCATTTCACCCAAATCATTCTCGTTGTTTCCTCTGTTTCATAACCTAGGGTTAAAAGTTTCCCTATTCTCGACTCCTCGAGTTTAATTATCCCTCCGTTCTTGATTCTGATCCCGGATTAATATTTGTGGCGTTGAATAGAGCGTTCCAGGCCGAACAAAAATAAGTTTTGGTCAACTTGAATTTTGACTAGGTAAGTTATTAGCTCCCCCTTGCTTGTAATAACATGCATAAATGTTATTCTCGATACTTGTGATTGTTAATTTTGTGTTTGTGGTGATTTTTGTGGTACTTGTAAATTTGGGACAACGGGAGTATAATTCCTCTGTGTAGCATAATGAAAGAACTTGGATTAAGTGAATTGAGCATGTTAGTGTATTTTGGAGTTGTTGAAATGGTTAGTAAATGTTACTCCTACGTTTGGGACGGAAAACATTTCAACCTGGGAAAGAATTAGAATTTCGCATTTTAGTATACTGTGCGACCGCACAAAATTGAGTGTGCGACCGCACATCTTTCTGAAGGGTTTTTCAAAGAAAGTGACATGCTTGTGTGCGGCCGCACAGTCCATTTTGGGCGACCGCACAGTCGTCTGAAAAACAAAGATTTTGTTTAAAGTTTGTATAAGTTGGAAGTAACCCTAGTTAAGGTATATAACCTTAGTATAAGATGTCCTAGCAAGTGTTGTGATACTGTAGGGCATCAGACTTGGTCTTAAACATGTATACTTATTGAATCAAAATGAGAACATAAGTATAAGAGTAGTATCTCTTCTTTATGTCTTGAAAGTGCTATGAACAAGCACTAATGTGTTATACTTGTTGTGAATCCAATGATTGTGCACCTTAGAGGCATTAGCATAAGGTCTTAGACTTGAACATCCTAAGAATAGGATTGGGATTTGGTAAGAGTAAATGTATAACTCTTATACTTGTTTGAATGTCCAAAGATTGGAAGTTATAACTTGAAGTATAAGACCTTTAAAAGCTTGTACATGACTTGAACATCCATAGAAATGGATTAAGACTTGAATATAAGATAATAAAATCTTGTACATGGCTTGACACCAATACATATGTATGGTAGTGAACTAGAAAGTGCTATGAACAAGCACTAACGTGTATGAGACATGTTCTTGTTGTGTATGTGCAAACATTGCATATAGTTGCTTGATAACAAGGTGACTTCTTGAGTACTTGAAGCATGTTCCTTGTTGAGCTAGTCCACTACATTTGGATTAGTTCTTCTCCCGTTGTTCAAGTAAATATCTACTTGTACTTTCTTGTGTGAGTCCAGCTGGTTCTCCTTGCTTGTTCGAAAATGTATAGGTTCACGCTTGTCGCGAGAGCTGGGTTTAAGTGACAATCGGGTCCCTATGTATTTCCGCCCGACCCCTTACTACTGGCCATAGTAAGGGCATAGCTTCCTTAGTTGGAGCAATAAGCCTGACTTAAGTGAATGCTAAACTCCCGTCCCGAACACCTCGTGAATAATCATGAGTACTGATATTGAGAATGACACTGGTTACCGGGTCTTCTGATATATATTGAATAATCAGTTCCTGTTATTGATCGTGATGTCAAAGTAATACAAGCTTCGACAACAATGGTATTCTTGGGAGGAATAAGGAAGGAAGTAATATCCTTATAACTTGCTTGTTTAGCCTTATGTGCTACTTGATGAGTGGATTATCCTCTCATATACTTGTTACTTGATGATACTTGATAAATGATTACTTGAGTATCTACTTGAATTGCATGATAACATGTCATGTAGTTGCATCTAATAGCTTACTGAGATTTATCTCACCCTTTATTTGTTTCCCCCCCCCAGGAAAGGAAGGATAGTGCGCAGTGAGGCTCGACATAGTTGGGAGCTTTCTTAGCAGGTCGTGCTTGTTTTGGGGCTTGTGTCCTTTTACACTTGGTGAGGACGATGTATTATGGGTTTTGTAACTCCTTATTTTGGGGTAGACAGTCTTGTTCAGTTCTTGTTGTCACTAGACATCTTGTATAGTACTCTTGATGCCAGCTTATGTGCTAGGCATGTTTCCGCTGTGTATGTATTAAGTTTGGTTTTAAATTTTCTTGTCTAGAACTCGTGTTGTGAGCTAGTATAGCTCCTTACTCTAGAGTATATATATATCATGTCAGTTTGTTAAACAAATGTCATTAAGTTTCTTGTTAAGTTTCTTGTTTCTCGTTAGGCACTCCCATCCAGGTTCGAGGTTCTATTAGGGATCCCGGGACCTGGGGGCGTGTCATTTGTACTTTGAAAGGACAGGATTGATGGCCTCATACTCCCCTTTTAACTGGTTCACAACGAGCTGAGAATCGGTGTGAGCCTGTAACTTAGTAATTCCCATATGCTTGGCCAGGTCGATCCCTGTTATCAATGCCTCATACTCAGCCTGATTGTTTGAGGTCGGGAAGTTGAATCTCAGGATTTTCTCGATGCCCTCGCTGCTCCCGGGCTCGAGCAGGATTACTCCCGCCCCACAATTCTTAGCCGCAGACCCATCAGTGAAAAGTTGCCAGCAATCAAATGGTATAGTGTTTCCTGGTTAACCGGGCTCGAATTCTGGAGGTGGTAGATCGTCGTCAAGACTGAAGGTCGTATTTACTATAAAGTCTGCTAAAGATTGAGCCTGGAGAGTTTTTCTCGGCTAGTAGGAGATATCGAACTCAGTCAGTTCGATCGACCAATTGAGTAACCGACCTGAACTGTCGGGCTTGTGTAGTATCTTTCTTAATGGAGCGTTGGTATAAACCACAACCGGATGGGAGGAAAAGTATGCTCTCAGCTTCCGAGCAGCAATTATCAGTGCGTACGCCAACTTTTCCGCGTTAAAGTAGCGGGCTTCCACATCATTCAATGCTTTGCTAACTTAGAATACAGGCTTCATTCCCTTGTCCTCCCTTGCTTGGACTGCTGCCACAGCCCAGTCCGTCGTGGCCAGATAAACATACAAAGTCTCCCCAAGGACTGGGCTGCTAAGTACCGGTGGTTGACTCAAGTATATCTTTAGCTCTCGGAAAGCTTCAGAGCACTCATCCATCCATCTGAATTCATTGCCGCCTTTGAGAGTTTTAAAGAACAGGAGAGATCGTTCGGACGACTTGGCAATGAAACGACCTAGGGCTGCCACCCGACCATTGAGCCTCTGAACTTCTTTAACTGATGTCTGTTCCTTCATGTTTAGGATTGCAGAGATCTTTTCTGGGTTCACTTCAATCCCTCTTTGGGAGACCATAAAGCCCAAAAATTTCCCCGCGGTTACTTCGAACACGCACTTGCTCGGGTTTAATTTCATCTCGTTAGCTCAAAGAGTTGAGAACGTCTCAAACAAGTCGGGGCAGTGGTCTCCTTCCTTGGTTTTGATTACCATGTCGTCCACATACGCCTCCATATTTCTGCCAAGTTGGGCTTTAAAGACCCTGTTCACCATCCGCTGGTAGGTGGCCCCCGCATTTTTCAGGCCAAAAGGCATCTTTTTGTAGCAGTAGGTCCCCTCGCTTGTCTGGAAGGCGGTTTTCTCAATATCTTGCTCGGCCACCTTTATCTGGTGATAGCCTGAATAAGCGTCCAGAAAGTTCAGGGTGTTGTGACTAGCAATAGAATCAACGAGCTTATCGATCCTTGGTAAGGGGAAGCAATCCTTGGGACATGCCTTGTTGAGGTCGGTAAAGTCCACGCACATCCTCCATTTGCCGTTTGCTTTTTTTACCATGACCACATTTGCCAACCACGGCCTCTTTGATTATCCCAGCCCGCAGTAACTTGTTTACTTCCTCTCTGATGGCTTGCTGCTTGTCGGATGAAAACGCTCTCCGCTTTTGTTTAACCGGCTTGAATCCTGGGTCCACATTAAGCTCGTACATAGCTATCTATTTCCTGATTCCTCTCATAGCTTCCACTTGCCATGCGAAGATGTCGGTGCTAGCGCACAAAAGATTAATCAAGTTGGCTCGTTCTCTCGATTTTAACTTTCTGCTCGGGGAAAGAGGGATTGATAATGACCTCTTCTAGCTCATCAATGGGCTTCAATTTGGGTCCTTCCCTAAATTGCAAGGTGTCTACGATGATGTCAGCTATTTTCTCAACTTCCTCTTCTACGATGCCCGGGGCTTCTTTCTTGATCATGCTGCTCACTTCTTTCTTGAGTTTGATGATTTCCTTGGCGATTTCGTCGTTGGTTTTCACTTATTTTATAACTCCAATGTTCATGGCTTCTCTGGTTTTAATTGTCTTGGAAATGGTGACCTTCTCCTCGGGGGTATCTAGCTCGCATTTCCTCTTGGCCTTCCTTGTTTCTACAACATACTCCAGAAACTCCCTGGCTCGTCCCCTAAGGCACCCTATTCCTGCTGGTGTGGGGAACTTGACTCGCTGATGAGGCAGAGAAGCAACCATGCCCAGTCTCACTTGGCTTGGAATTCCTAGAATGGCGTGATAATCGATGCTGACGTCGATGACCATAAATGTTACTAGCTCTTGCACTTTATAAGGGACAGTACCGAGTTTGACCAGCAATTCTAATGTGCCTTTCACATCAACCTTATGGTTGGTGAAACCCTCTAAGCGGCCAGCGTAGGGAATGAGCATGCTATCGGACAACTCCATGTCTTTAAAGCTCTTATAAAAGAGCACATCCCGGGCTGCCCCTGTATCCATGAGGAGTCTGTCGATGATGCAGTTGTCGATCCTCCCTTCTAACATGATGGGTTGCTCGCGGGCGGTTCGGCTAGCCACCAGCTTGTTCGGGGAGAAATATATGGTTTCTTCTTGCTTGTTATTCCAGGCGGGGATGAAAGGGACCTTTTTCAGACTATTTTGATTCTTCAAGGCAGTGATGGACAACGCCTCGTCACTAATGACACCAATCTTTTTACGGGCTGCACGCTCCTGGTAATGCTCGTCAGTCTTGCCTTTGTTCTCGCGCTCCCTTTGTTGGGGTTTCGTAGTCACATGCGCAGCGGAATTAAGCATTTAAAATTTAATGAAACCCAAAACCCATAGATCCATTCATATGATTAGGTCAAATATAACAATATGAATACTAGAATACTACCCTTGATGCCTTTGATTTTGCAACCTTGAATTCGATAGAGACTTGAAAACTTGATCACGATCATAGTAATAATCACGAACTTTGAAGATGATAAGTTTCACCCTCTAGCGGTATCCACACCACGAACGAATATCAAGAACACTTGATCTTGGTTGCTAGACCAAATTATGAAACACGTTTTCACAATTAATATGAACTATATGGAATTTTCTTTGTGTATAATTTTGTTCTTCAATCTAGGATTTCATAGAACAAAATAAAACCCTCTCAAACTCTTTGGAGGCTTGCACAAACATTAGGTTTGAGTTATGGCCGAATTCTGATGTTTATACACAAGTAAGACATATTCCAAATAGGAAACTTGTGTTAAAACCCGTCCAAAATTCGATTCCGAGTCAAATTAGGAATCTGCCCCCGACAGCACTGTGCGGCCGCCCAAACTGAGGTGTGCGGCCGCCTAAGTTCTTGTGCGATCGCCCAGCCCATTTGGGCGGTCGCCCAAAGGCCCAGAAAAATCCAATTTTTCCAAATTTCCAATATAGTCCTTATTTAGGATTCGTTCTATTGTGTGTGACCCTCTAGGATTATACTAAGTTGGCAATGGGTTCAAACATGAAACCTTAAGATATGATTAGGTTCTAGCAAACCGTCATACCTACCCAAATAGTATAACTAGATACAAGTTCGCATTCCTTTTAGAACATGTCACAATCCCTTTGTCCACGATGTCATTGAACACAAGTCATGGTCAACAAGTCAACTTGTATTGTTCAATACTTTCTCGATTCCGAATATGTTGATAATCCAAATGACATTGATCCAATCAATCCATTTGAGTTTGGCCAAACATTTCATCAACATCATTCCTTCGAGGGGCCCAAGCTTGACATCTCTCCGAAGAGGGACAAATCCATTTAGCTTATTATTCTTCCATACGTGAATCCGATTATGCCAATCATACCCTTTATAACTACCGTGTTAAGGTAGCGTTTGAATATGTCAAACATAATGTTCATCAAGTGGAAGACTATAATAACTTCATGTCTAAGGATTCAAATGACATAACTAATATGAGATTTATATATGACATCGACCATGACATAAATCTCATACCGCGGGTCATGTCCAGTACCTTGTTCCAAACAAGTACCTATAAATCTAACATGATCATCCCATGATCATTTAGCCTTTATACTAGTGCTTAACAAGCTCTAGGGACGGAGATTATTATAAGCAAACACGAGCCATAATAATAATCTTATTATCTCTTTATTATTATGAATAAAATGATAATTTATACAACGTTTAACAAACGTGCCTAGGGCACCAACACCCTTTTGTTGTCCTTCTTGATGAACCGCTCTAGCTCTCCCAAATCAACTCGCTGCTGAATGGCCTTCTTCAGAGCCAAGAAACTCTCTGTTTTGTGTCCATAATCTCTGTGGAAGGAAACACCATTTTCCTGAAGCTCGCCTGGATTCCTCGTGTCCTTGCATGGGACGAGGCGGATCTAGCTCGACTACATTCATGATTTCTTTCCTCGTTCTAGTTAACGGGTGAAATTGTCTACTTTGTCCTCCTTGTGCTCGGTTCCGTGACTGTAATGCTCTGTCCCATAAGTTCGATTCTTCCCTCGTCGAGAGTGATAGTCATTCTCTTCATAGCTCTTCTTATCATCTACTGTAGTGGACTCAGTTCGGGCCTTGCCCTTGTCCTTGCTTGGTTCTTTCTTAAGCGCCATCTCAGCTAGAGCAACTCGATAGGATCGCTCGTACATGTCTCCCTTTGTCTCTGGGGGTCTCACGTCGAAATCGAACTTGAGTTTTGGGTCTCCCATTCCGGCGGTGAAGCAAACCATCACCATGTCATCCGTGATGCCCTCAATTTGCTCGGGGAGGCTCTTAAACCTTTGATAGAAACTCATGCTTGTCTCATTCTCTCCTTGTTTCACATTGGCCAAGTCAGTAGGCCGCTTCTTGTGATCACCTGCTGTGGAGAATTTCTCAATAAATTTTTTCCTCAGCTCGTCCCAGCTGTCAATGCTGCCCGGGGGTAGAGCTCGAAACCAAGCTAGCACGGGCCCATTCAACGTACTGACCATCGCCTTGCATAGCACATCATCATCATGAGATACTAAGGCCATGATGGCCTCAAAAGTGTGAATGTGATCACGGGCGTCCTCTGTCCCCGTGTATTTGCTTAGCGAGGGAGTTTCAAGGTAGGCTGAGGGGGGGATCTCCAGAATCCACCGAGCGAATGGGGCCATAGTGTTTGCCAACTTGGACGTTGTTTTCTTTGCTTTCTCCATCTCGTGCACCCGCCTCTGCAAATCCAGGAGCATAGCATCCCTTGCATCTGGGTTCTCAGGTCGTGACGACTCCTGGTCATCTTCGCTTCCGAGCTGGGAACGATGGGCGGAGGGATTGCGGCGTAGTGGGGGATTGATGGGGTCGGCGTGAGGTGGTTATGGAACTGCTCCTCCCGGGCCATAGGTGCTGCCCGCATCGAGGCCCCCAGCGCGAGCCTCCGATCTATATCCTCGCTGTGATGTGGCCTCTTGTTCTAACTCTCCTTCTCACCAGCGTCCATCACGGCATTCCTATTCATCAAAAGGGGATTGCCACAAGGCTGGAGAGGAACACGTGGCGCTTGCAATGAGGGCAAGGGTGGTAAATTCACCATGCGCTCTGGCCCTAAGGTTTCCAAAGCTCCGTACAGCTCTTTTATCTGTAATAGCAAACTCAGTCGGTAATTCAGCGCCGCCGCTTGCCCCATCGCCATTACGGTGGGATTCACGATGCTAGGTCCGGCTTCATTGTGAGGAACCGCCGCGGTGCGTTGAGTATAGATCACATGGGGGTTTTGGGGCATGTTTAGTCGTTCGCCGGTGGGATGAGTCCCCGCCGGCGGCACACCGTTTCTCATTTCACCTTCCCGGAGCGGTGCATCCCCTACCTGTGAGCCTAGACGGGAAGCCTGAGCTCTAGTCAATACTCTGGTGGGTTGAAAGGGTTGAGAATCTCCCGGAGCAGTGAAGACTCCGGGGATATGAGGGTACTCAAATTGAGTGCGCTCGGAATTTGCTGCCATTACGACCGTCGAAACAACAAAAAGCTGGGAACAAAAGGGTAAATCTCTCCGGAACTGTTTAGGTCTAACAAGCTATCCAACGTTCCCGGTAATGGAACCAATTGATCGAGTACAAAATGAGATCAAGGCCGGAACAACGGTTCGGATACCTAGAGAACTTGTTAAACCTGCAAAATGAACACCGTGAGCTTGGCCAGGGTTGCACTGGTCAAGACCCTCCGGCGTGAGATAAATTAATCCGTTCAAGAAAAAAAGGAGTTAGTGAGAGTGAGTGTGTGAACCTCCTAAATGGATGTTGGGGGTCCCCTTTTATAGAAGGCTGGCTTGCTCTCCAAGGTGTGGGAATGGTGAGGTCAACTTCGTCCTTGCCTCAAGTCATCTTGGTCATCCTTATCTTTACTAGGGTTTCTTCCTGGACCGAGGCCCGAGCGATCGCATTGGGCTGGGCCTGTACGACGGGTGTATCCGTCTAGGCCTTCCAGAAGGTATAAAGTGAAGGGTTGGCCCGTCAGACCGAGGTCAGGCAAGGGAAACGAGCTAGATCAGACGAGCTGATACTTCACGTTAACATAATTGGATGGGGTGAGCTTATGTGGAGAAGCTGTACTCTTGTGGGTCTAGCTCGGTGGTTTATGCGAGCTGCGTTATGCCTCCAGCTCGGCAAGTCGAGGGCGGGCTGGCTCTTGTTCTTACCATCAGGTATTTGTAAGTACCCCAATCTGAATTTGACCCACTTTAGAGGAATTCTTGGTACCATTTAGGGATAAACCAATGGGCCAGGACCTCACTAGGATAAACCTGATATTCCAGGACTGAACTGGAATTAAACTTAGAAAAATCCAGAAGCTCGCCAAGTCGAGTCGTACGGATTGTTTGGGTACCTGAGGGGTTGAGCCGTACGGCTATGTTGGGAACCCTCAGTCCCTATAAATTGAACCCCATGCTGATTATTTCAGGGGGAAGAATATTATTTAGATAGGGGAAACTCTGCAGAAATCGTGTCTGAGAGAGAAATCACCCTTATAATTGAGTGAAGGAAAGGAAGATAGACTAGAACCATCATAGGTGAGGTCCCCTTCCCCCATCTTCTCTTCATCTCAACTCTATTTTGCTTTGTTAACCACATTACTTGTTCTTGTTTACATTCTTGTAAGACTTTTCCTCTCAAGCAAATTTATATTCTTGCAAGACTTGTCCATTTCAAGCATACATATATTATATTACTACAAGACTTGTCCATTTCAAGCATATATATCTTACATATATACATATAATGTGAACTAAACCATGAGCATGATTCAAGGTGCCCTTCATGCTTTTGTGTGAAAGAGGTTCAAACCTAAGGATGATTATGGTTTAATTTCTTGTTCTAAATAGCTTAAAGATCCCTTTATCAAGGTGAAAGCTCATGTCTTTATGTTGGTATTACACAAACTAGGCCATGATGATCATGTTGGGGGATAAATGCTCAATCTTCATCATCCCAACCTTGATCTAGCCAAAAATCCCTAAGATTGGGTCATAAAGATTGGATCTTTATGTTGCTTTTGTTGTCCCTCAAGGTTAATCTTTCATAAAAAGTCCATTTTGATGGTAAAGTTCCAATCTTTACTCATCAAATGGCAATTTTGGCCCAAAGGGCATGCATCATCTTTCTCAAATTTCCCCAATGATTGTCTTGATCACACCCAAAACCTTTGTTTTTGGTGTCTAATTTGTGATCAATGACATAGGGATGATTAAATCAATGTTTTTGTCAAAGAAAATAATTGAAAATGATCATTTCAGTCTAGTTTCAGCAAGAACACTCTGTTTTGCCTGAAACTGGACAATTTTCTGATAAACTGTCAAAAAACCCTGGAATGCTCTCCCTAGCCGTACGGCTACTTTGGCCAGGGAGTGCATTTTCCAGTCTCTTCCCTTTTTTACTGGAATGTTTGCAAAATAACCCTTTTTGTTAAATAATTAACCAGTTTTGTTAAAATGTCAGTTTCTCCCATTTTTGAAATACACACACACACGCACGTTTGTTAACTAACGTTAGGGAGACTCGGTCCTATCCGAGGCGACTTGGGTGACGTAAAACTCTTCTCAAGGCGTAACCTGACCTCCGAACTAATAGAATCTCTAACATTTCCATTTGTTGGGTTAAATAATTAACAAATGTGGCGACTCCGTTATGTTTTGCGTGATAACCGTGTTTGGTTTTTCGCCATTCGAAACGAAAACCCCCTTTCGTTTCCCTTCGTCGCGGGGCGGGATCCTTACAGTATTTAGTGCTTTTCCAGCTCGGCCAGGCGAGCTACCCCTATGGACTGGACTAACAACATACGGGCCGGGCTCACGAGGATGGATCAGCTCCGTATGGGTAATTCCTTTCAATTAGTTTCCTTAAAATATCTAAGGGCAATTTAGTTTATTTATAAAAAACGTAGTGGATAAGTAGAAAACATAGTGGTAATAGCCCCTCCCTTAAAATTATTGCTATTCATCCAAACAAAAAAAAAAAAAAAGAAAGAAAGAGATAGAAACAAATGAAGAGAGTATTATTACTTACAAATAGCTCGTTGTAATATACGACAACAGACACACATGACACAAATTTATATATAAAATATAAATGTGTGTATATATATATATATATATATATATATATATACACATTCGAGTTGGTTTACTGGTATAAACAATTGAGTCCAACTCGTACAAACGAAATCAATATCTTTCCAACGTAGAATTTAGGGATATCATAATATCCCGCACTCAAACCCCCCCCCCCCCCCCCCTTTTAGAAATTTTGGGGTTTAGGGTAAATTGATAATCCTGGATGATTGATTGAATCGTGTATAATTCACTCTTCGAGTAAAGTATTTCGACCCTTTAAACCTAGGTTTCACGAAATCTTCACTGGGATAAGACAATCAAAACAATCTGTATCTTAGGCCAAGAACACAGATAAAAAACTTAGAGTATTATTAGGGTTTTCCGTGGTAGAAATATGAGACCAAAATCTGTTTTATAAACAGATGGGAAGAGGGATCAGATATGACTGTTGGCATCAAACAGTCATACCTGTTAGCCAACAGTAGTGTCCTTTGCGGGAAAAACTGGCGGGAATTAATTGGAGTACCAACAATACTGTTTAGGTTTCGGGGCCCCTCGACCCCGCCCGCTCTGTTGGGAGCGGGACCCCAACAAGGGGCGCTGCCCCTTGACCCCGCAAGGGGGCGCTGCCCCCTTGACCCCTGCTTCTTTATCGTGGTCGAAACATATTGACTCAAAATGAGTGTGTACTCCACACTTTCCCTTACTCATATCCGAGCCTAATATGAGATCGCATTGGTCTCTAGTAAATTCAATTACATAAAATCGTTGATGACACTAAAATCACCAACAAACCCCCCCCCCCCCCCCCCACACTTCGGGCCGCTACATAAGCATCACACACCGGTCTTGCCGAGCACAAACAACTAAGTCCACTCAGCTTACCACTGGCTCACCAAAAAATTCATGGATGTTATTAGTGCTCTTTTTTTTTAAAAAAAAAAAAAAAGGTTTTTTATTAATTATAGATAAATTGCCCTTAGGCTACGACTAGGCCTATAAATAGGCTAACACAAATGTCCCTAACGGGATTCGAACTCGTGACCTCCCTATAGGAAGCTAATACTGGATACCGCTTGAGCTAAAACTCTTTGGTTATTAGTGCTCAATTTAAGCTTTCCGAAGGCTTTATAAATCCAAATCAAAACCGATCTATTTCCGATGTGACATATATATATATATGTGTGTGTATACTCCCTTCGTCCCATAACAAACTTTTTATTTTGCCATTTTCGACGTCCCATTAGAAACTCTCACTTACCAAAAAAGAAAAGGTTCCTTCCACGTTCTCTATACTTTCACTCACAACAACTATCTACATTAGTATTCCCTACACCATTTTCTCTCTCTCTTTCCCACTCACACCACCTACTTTTCTTTAATTCTCATTCCTAACATTCTATGAGAAATTTGTTATGGGACGGAGAGAGTTTACATATATGTGTGCATGTGTATATATAAGAGAGAGAGAGAGAGAGCATGAGAACACGATAGAAGAAAGTACTAAAGGAAATTAAAGGTGGTGGTTGATAAGTATGTACCCTTTCGTGTTAAAATAAATGTCAAAATTTATTTTTGATCGAGAATGAATATAGATATTTATTTTGAAAGGAAATAAGTAGTACATAATAGTAGGAGTGTAGGACATAATAATCAAGAAATGTAATTCGTGCATGCACTTTGTACAATGTTTGATGGATCGAGCATACATGTTTAGTATGAACATGTTTCGGACCCCATGTTTCATAAGTCTTCATCAATGGAGACGGATGGATCAGTCTAACTATGAATCGAGTACTTACCATTTCACATGGTTTTGGTCCTTTTCCACACCTACTTGTCTATTACTTTCACATTCCTTTAACCCAAAGCCCGAGTGTTAGCATGGGCTGGACTGGGCCGACAATGGACTATTTTGGAGGTTCCACCTTAAAACCAATTGGTGATAAGGGAAGTAATTCCTCAAGTCTATATACCAGTCCATGTTTCTCTCTTTAGAAGATGTGGGATAATTGTCTCTTACAAATCCCCCATACCACATCAGAAAGATATGTGCTTTGATTGTGATATATAAACCTCCACTATACTACATTTGAGCACCAGTAACATCCATGAACTTTTGAGTGAGCCTGTGATAAACCGAGTGGAACCAGTTGTTTGTGCTCTGTGGATCAGTGTGTGGTGCTTATATAACGGGTCGGATCTGCGGGTTAGGGTCGTTATAATGGTATCAGAGCGAACCCCATGATCAGAAGACTCATGTCATCATCCTTGTGCAGCCCAACGTTAAGACTTAAGCGTTCGGATCCAAATTTGTACCATACAAATAAGTGATTCATACATGAGCTCTAGAAAGAGAAATGCGACATAAACTAACAAACTTGACAAATCAAACTTATGAAGCGACTGCACCATACAAATACTTACAGCTAATATAGGTTGAGGCTAGTATCGGTACACTTTAAATCAAATTTGTACAACATGAAAAAAGTAACAAAAAAGAAAAAAAAAACACACTTTTTGACATTTAAGAATATATATACAAAAAATATTTATACAAACAATTTAAGAATTAATTTTCATTGACATTTAGTGTTAATGGTTGCAAACTACTCCCTCCGTCCCATTTTAAGAGTCAAAGAAATGGGTGGGTTCAAGAATTAAGGAAAAGGTGATGTGTTGTGAGTGTTGATAGTTGGATAGGAGAGAGAAAGTGAGGTAGAGAATAGTTAGTGGATAATTGTTTTGAGTATGACATGTAGGACCCATTTTCAATTTTAGGATTTTGACTCTTAAAATGAGACTCCCTTTTAGAAAATTTTTGACTTTTAAAATGGGACGGAGGGAGTATCCTTTATGCCCCCGAAACCAACACAAGGACAAGATATTTATCGTTGAAGCATTTATTCTACATCGAATCTCAACAATTTTTGCCTTTAATATATAAAGATACTTAGTTATTTCTTCCATCGTCAATTTATTTTTGAGATTGAACCCAGACTTTGTACTAACTAAAAGAAGCCCACAATAATTTAGCTTCATGCCGCCGAAGTGTCCACAATGTAAGCCCTGAATCTGCTACGTATGAAAGGGCGTGTTGAAGCATTTATCCGACATCATGAACAAATAAGTCTCAAAAATTTTGGTCCTCCTCTCATTGTCAATTAAAATTAAGATGGAAGCTCAAACTTTACCATGAATAATATACAAATTTCATATCATCATTTTTATATATTTTTTGAAATGCATAATAATGTTGATTAGGATAATAAAATAGAGAACCAACAAAATAAGTAGCATATCTAAGAATAACCTATGAATTCACTTCTTTCTTTTTAACAATTGTAACATATCACATTTCAAGGCAATTATCATTGTTTACAAGCCCCTATAAAGTTTATTACAGATCTATTGGCCTGCTTATTACAAGCTCCTATGGAGTTTCACCACTAGAACTTATTACAGCGAATAATACTTGCCCTACAAGTTGATGAGAAATCTCTCACAGACGTCCCGCACTATCTGATAGTTTGCTTGCAATAGACGTCTTTGCGCTATATGGTAGTCCCTTATCGTAAACGTCCCGCGCCAGAACCATTTGCTGCTAGAGGGATCTATGATTCACTTGAATACTGATAAAGGCAAGGCAACTCAATAGAGAACCTTACGTAAAATTTGGTGTGTACTTTAAGGCAAACCCAAATTTTTTTCAACGTAAATTTGTATGTAGTTGTAGGTCGTGTCTTGATTGGTAACATATGAACTATTGTACTTAACTTCTTAGTTTGCATACTGCTCATTCATCCGTCCGAATATAAAAATGTAACGTTTTCCTTTTTCACAATATAAATTTAACACAATTTTATTATGACACAATTAATATATATATGTATATATGCAAACAAATAAAGTTCTTGAATACTCCCTCCGTTCCGAACTAATTTTCCATATGTTATTTTTCATTGTCTCAAATTGTTTTTTATTTCTACAACTTACGCTTAAAAGTGCATAAACAGAACATGGCTAGTGAAGCAAGCGTTCATATTCTTAAAAAGTTTAAATAATCAAATGATGAGACGATCATTTGGGGACGGACATAGTATTATTATATAACCAAAATGAGTAGCATAATAATGAATGGAAGTCTATGTCAGTTGAAGGCACTAATGAAGGAAACTATTGGGCCCAAGAAAAAACGGCTAGTAGGAATTGTTTGGTGTTTGTGGCAAAGTTGTGAGAATGGAAGATTTGATTTGGCATCAATTTTGTCTCACCCACAACTTTTGGTTTACCATTTTTATTTTTCTACTCCCATTTGCTCAAATCATACATATGTCAAAAAGTCCTGTGGAAGAAGAAAACTTTTTCCCAACTTAAACAAGTTTTAAAATCCCTTATTTATTCCTAATCTTACTCTACAATTTCAAAAGAAAAAGCACACAATCCAAACCAACCCTTTTATTTTATTAAAATATATCTTCAATTTTATTTCAATTATGTTCCCTTCTTCATAGAATCTCTAATCTATTAGTAGTCCCTAGCTAATCAAGTACTATTCCCTTCTATAATTATTGAAGGCCACTCAAGTGTTATACATATAATATATCAACTGTGTAATCAATTTCTCTCTTGTTAAAGCAGCATAAAATAATTTTAGGTCTTGTTTGGGGCAGCAATTTGTTCTTTTCGTAGGTTATATTTTACTTCTTCTTCTGCCTCAAAATTAAAATTTTCAAAAATTAAAATTTATATTAAAAATATTTGTGTTTTACTATAAGCTATAACCTAAATATTTTATCATTGCTTACTATATTTACTTTTATTTATACTTATGAATATTTCTTATACAAAAATAACAACAAAGCATTAGTCCCAAAATGATTTTGGGTCGGCTAACATGAATCTTCATATGTCATCGTGAAAGAAAAGGTGTAAGAAAAAAGTAAGTTACGAGAAGAAATAGGTGGGACAAAACTAGAAAATGAAAAAAGTGAAGAAGAAAATATAAATAAAAATAGTGATACTAAACGAATAAATGTATAATAGATAGGTAAAATGAAAAGAATAATAATAATAATAAATCAACTCCCATCACCCATATCAATTTTTGCCGTCCACTCTGGCCTCTTCAACGTCATATTTTCATCCAATCCAAATAAACTCATATCATTTTCAATCACTCTAATCTAAGTTTGCTTAGGTGGTCCCCTACCCTTCGCCATTTTATCACTTCTCCACTTTTCAAGCCTCCTAACCAGTGCATCACTCGGTCTCCGTCTTACATTACCCAACCACCTTAAACGATTCTCCCTCATTTTATCCTCAATAGGTGCAACTCCTACTTTACCCCTGATCACCTTATTTCTTAATTGATCATTTCTTCTATGCCCACACATCCATGATAACATACGCATCTTTGCTAGATAATTGATATATTTTAAAAGTAATTTGGTCTACATTTTTATATATATTTTATAATATTTAATATCTAAAAAATATTTAAAATAACAAATATTTTGAGACAGATAGAGCTTTTTTTTTTATCTCTCTCTATCACTTGATGGGTTTATTTTATCTCTACCTATATTTCTAGTTTTTAAAAAAAAAAAATTATAACAAGCGAAATCTCGAGAAAACTTGTTTTTATCCCTTAATGTAAGATAGAATCTATTAACACAAAATCTTGGGTAAAACCCATTTTATGCGAGTCACAGGAAAAACGTGTTTTCGGTGGCATTTCTGAAAATATGTGGAACTTCTTTAAAAAACGTGCGGTGGCATTTTTGAAAATAATCGAAACTTTTCATCGGTTCTGGATATCAATAACAAGCCTTGTGGATATGATTTTCAAGCACATTTGAAGAAGGTCATGGCCAATAAACTTTCTGGATATCAAGGAGGTTCTGGATATAGATAATGTAGTTTTCTGGATATAATTTATGAAGCATCTCCAGTGAGAAAAAAAAGCTGATAATAACATTTGAGACTGATATCCAGAACTTTTGAGACTGATAGCCAGAAACTTTGAAAGTGATAGCCGGAAAGTTTTTTTTTGAGAAAAAAATTGAAGAGCAGTTGATGTGTTGATATATAGCCAGTGACAGTGTTTAGGATGACCAGTTGATGTGTTATGAAGGTCCAACGAGTGTGTTGAGGAGCGACAGATGATTATGAATTTTTTTTTTCATAATCATTAGGAAAAACGCGTTTTACAGGAGACTAACTAATCTTTTAATACCAAGGGCCTCTTGGCCTAATGGTATTCGAGTGTGTGGGTAAGGCTTCAACTTAGGTGGAGGTCGCAGATTCGACTCCCTTTGGGAGCAAGTGGAGAACCTTTGTCAATTAGCCCCTCTAAGGGCGGCTGGGGGCTTCTGCAGGTGATCATTCAGATGGTGCGGGACGTCTATGGCAAGAAGACTACTAGAAGAGACCATCAGATGGCGCGGGACGTCTATGGGAGATTTCTGAAGACGCAGTTTTATTCGATGTAATAGGTTCTGGCGTGGTGAAACTCCAATAAGGAATCGTACTAGACTAGGCAATAGATTTGTAATAGACTTAATAGGAGTTTGTAACACGATGACAATTGCCTTGAATGAATGAAATGTAACTAGAATGTAAAAAAAAAAACTAATCTTTTAATGTAAAACAAGTTTTACACATTTCTTAGTGTATAACAAGTTTTTCATAAGACTGACTTTTATAACAAAATCATGAAAATAAAATAAAATGAAATAAAATCATGAAGATGGAAAATAATCACACGCCTAAATGGGCCTTAATTTCAGTTTATTTCAATATATATATATATATATATATATATATATATATATATATTTTTGAAAGATTTTAAATATATGTTGTACAAATAAAATTGTTTAATTTGTTTAATTTATAGGTGGACAATTGATTAAAAGTCAAACCATAAGGAGGTGCGGAAAGCGCCGACCTTGAATTTTTTTATCCAACAGCTTAAACCTCACTCTATCTCCACCTAAAGATGGAGAAAATAAAATAAATACACCAAAAAAAAATTTAAAAAAAATGTGGGGATGACATAGCAAAAATCCCACTTTTTGACCAATTTAGGAAGATGATTTAAATTTTTAGGCAACCTTGGAATGCAGTTGTAGCTATTTGCATTATCTTTGGTTTGGTAATTATATATCGTGCTTACACGTAAGCTCTATGTTTAAAAAGACACTTTAGCCTTAGTATTTTGCCAAAAACAGTTGTTGCCCATTGTTTTCCTATCATCTTCTCACTTCTTTCCTCTTTCTAGTCATATTAGTTGGTGCTTTTTCTTTGGGAAGCCACTTTAGCTTTCTTTTCATAATTTTTATTTTGGAAAAATATAGAAATATGCCCCTGTACTTAGCTTAAGGATACAGATATGCACTTGTACAAATTAATTGTCATATTAGCCCCCATACTTATGAAAAAGGTGTGGAGATTAAGCCTCCGTCATCTTTTCATCCAAATTCTAACGGAATTGGCAAAATTTGCTGATGTGAAGATAAAATGGGGTAAAATCGTAAAACATTAAACTTAAAACCCTAAAAATTATTTACGAGTATCCTTCTTCCCCTACTTCTCACCCACCACCACCGTCCACTCGTTCCAATTACAACCCACCATCAGCACCGCTCCGTACAAGGCACTCCCTCTCTCGTCAAGACTACCCCCGTCATCCCCCAATCCCATCTTCGCCGCTTATTGCCCACACCTCCTCTTCTCCTTCTCCGTCGAAGATCCGGCGAACACAATTTTTGCCATTACCCTCCACTTGCTATCCACACCTTCACCCCCACCATCATCGCTCCACTTCTTCTAGATCTGGAGATCTTTCCAATTTTCATGGCCACCACTTAATTGTTGTACAGATCCATCCTAATTGTCCCTCCACTCCAGGAATTGGTGGAGGAATTGGTGGCCGATTATTCTGAAGTCCAAGAAACAAATAAAATATTTGGAGTTTAATGAATCATATAACGAATGGGAGATTATTCTTATACAAAGGAAAATATAGATTTTAATTAATTTTTATTGATTTAATTACTTAAATGGGATATGTAGATTATGTAATTGGGGATTTTTAATTTTGAAATTGAGGATTTTAAATTTGACTGGATGTGTGTGGTAGTATATTGGATGGGGCGGAGGAAAAAGAGGGTGGGCGACTGTAAATTGGGGAGGAAGAAGGGGTGTTTTTGTAAATTATAATTTTAATTTTAAGACCCTTTATAATTAATGAGAAATAATTTTTAGGGTCTTAAGTTTAATGTTTTACGATTTTACCCCATTTTATCTTCACATCAGCAAATATTGCCAATTCCGTTAGAATTTGGATGAAAAGATGACGGAATCTTAATCTCCACACCTTTTTCATAAGTATGGGGGCCAATATGACAATTAATTTGTACAAGGGCATATCTGCATCCTTAAGCTAAGTACATGGGCATATTTCTATATTTTCCATTTTATTTAAAATATACTCCCTCCGTTTCATGTGAATTGAGACTAAAAAAAGGCACACTAATTAAGAGAAAATAGTGAATGTGTGGTGGAAAATGAAGAGAGAGAATGAGCGGGGTAAATAGTAGTGTTGGTTGGATAAATTAGTGATGGAAAATGAAGAGAGAGAATTAGTGGGGTTAAATGGGTGGGGTTGGGTGAATATAAAATATTAAAAACTTTGCCATTTTGGGCAGTCTCAATTGAAGTGAAACAGACAAAAAAAGAAATAAGTCTCAATTCACATGAAACGGAGGGAGTACTACTTCAACTATCTTTGGAAATATAATCTTACATCAACTTTAATTGATTTTCACTATTATAATTTAAATTTAATAATCTTATGGGTTAATGACAATTTAGGGCCTGAACTCCAGGGGTGCATCTAAAAGGGGACTTGGTTTTTTTTTCCCGCTAGATCAAGGCTTCAAATCAATTTTTTTTTTTGCAATTAGGGGCTTTCTGACGGTTTCCGTCAATTTCCACCGTTAAGTCGACATGTGCGGTGCACGTGACTTTTGACTAGGGGCAAATTGGGCAATCCCATTTGGGTTAATGATAATTTAGGGCCTGAACTCAAGGGTGGGGGGTCTAAAAGGGGCCTCGACTTTTTTTCCCCGCTAAATCAGGACTCAAAATCAATTTACTTTGGCAATTAGGGGCTTTCTGACGGTTTCTGTCAATAACCACCGTTAAGTGGACATGTGCGTTGCACGTGACTTTTCACTGAGAGAAAATTGGGCAATCCCGTTTAGATTAGAAGAAACGCAAGACACAACCCACGCTATAAGGTAAAGAAGTCGAGTTAGGGAATATATGTGACGAAAGCTAATTCATTTACCTAATTATTATGGAATTTATGTAATTGTATTTTTGGTGCTTTATTTTACATGTAGAATTTGACACCCATTCGCAGATTAATTAACTAGTTTTGGTTTATCTTTCGGATTTAGTTAAAGAGCGATTGAATTTTAAGCACTTGTAATTGAACATATACCTAATATTTTTGTAACATTTTATGTTAAAAATAAATATCTTCTCATTTCGTCTGATATGAAACTAATATGCTCCACAATATAGACACACCCAAAATAATGGAGAACCAGCAGAACCGGAACCAAGAACCGGCTATACCTGGGAACCATCAGAACCAGGAACCGTGCAGAGCCGGTTCGAATACGGGTCCAAGGATATTAGAACTGTGGAACCGCCGGTTACGAAACCGGGAACCAGAGCAAGATGATAATGCCTACTATCCCTCTTATGATGGGGTCTTGGTGGTGAAAATATGGGAGGACATGAAGGAAACGAAGAAGTGACGTGCATGATACACTACCCACGGCCACGAAAAAGGTCGAGCTCGAGCGCCTCCCCGGGAACCGAAATTGGAACCGTTTGAGCATGTCTACACCACAAGATAAAGACGAAATAAAGTCATGTGAGAATTGAGTAGTTTGAGTACCATTCAAATAATTTGGTTTGCCAATTTGCCCTCAGTGAAAAGTCACGTGCAGCGCACATGTCCACTTAACGGTGGTTTTTGACAGAAACTGTCAGGATGCCCCTAATTGCAAAAAAAAAAAAAAAAAAAAAAAAAATTGATTTTGAGTCCTGATTTAGCGGAAAAAAAGTCGAGCCCCCTTTTAGACGCCCCCTTGAGTTCAGGTCCTAAATTGTCATTAACCCAAACGGGATTGCCCAATTTGCCCTCAGTCAAAGTCACGTGCACCGCACATGTCAACTGAACGGTGGAAATTGACGGAAACCGTCAGAAAGCCCCTAATTGCCAATAAAAAAATTGATTTGAAGCCCTGATCTAGCGGGGGGGGGGGGGGGGGAACCGAGGCCCTTTTAGACGCACCCCCTAGAGTTCAGGCCCTAAATTATCATTAACCCTAATCTTATGCAGATAAGTTAGCTGTGGACTGGACGGCCTAGAAGCCGAATTTGATCTTGCTCGCATGAGGCACTCATGCTTGCCTGATACACTTCGGTTGATAAGCGTTGAGATTAATGTGTTGCCATCGAGCTGATGATGATCGTCAAATTGTTCAAGTCGAGTTGACCCCTGGTAGCTAAGTTTAATATGTTTACGTAAATTTTTGGTCAAATTTAACTTGAATTGACCATTGAATTTTACTCTCATTTTCTATAAAATTAGAAAATTTGCAGCATACGCACTTGAGTGTATGTGTTTTGAGCATGCATTAAACAATGTATGGTAGGTATAGGCGAGAGGGACAATGTAATTCTTGAATAGACCACGCGACATCTCCACGATCTAGATAATTAGAATCGATGGACAAGATCCAGACTGCTAAGCAATTGGACTACTTACCGCCGGATCCTAATAATACAGTTGTGACTTCGCCGGAATCTAGTAATTACCGAGGTTGTTCTGACTCTTCCACAGTGACATTTTCCCCTTGTTATCAAGAAAAAAAAAATGCATTGTTAATTGAGTCAACTATTAAAACATGAATTACTAACATTTGTCCCCTTGTAGGGTCTAACATGAAAGTTCAATTTAGGTTTGTTGGTTCTATAAATGAACTCAATCCAGTGTTTCACTAGTAAAGTAATCACGTTGTTACAGTTTTGTAATATTAAGCCCCAAATCGAGACAATAAAATATTGGACTTAAATATAGAAACGGATTCATGACTCACATACCTCCATGCATATGCAATATCTATCTATCTATGATTAATAATTCATGAGTGATGTGAAGATGGAAGTGCAACTATTTCCTTAAAAATAAATAAATAAATGAGAATTTACAAGATCTAAGGGGGGGGGTGAAAGTGAAACTATAGAGCAGCTCCCCAGCTGAGTTTACAGTTAAAGCCACAGACAAGTCAAGCCAAGCCACAAAAAGAGCTCACGGCGCGGCCGGCGCAAGACTCAGATGCAAGTCAAGCCCAAATGTATCGTCAAAACTGGGCCCACCATCCCCTCTCGAAAATCTACTTAATGAAGGTCCATCATGGTGGGCTCGGCTCTGTTGTTGAAACCCAATCCCAGGCCCAGAACTAGTCAATGTCGACTCCCCTACACTGCCACCATACGATAACGTCCCTGCACCCCCTCTGGGAGACGCCGGGAACACACAGCCATGCGACACGTGGAACGGTTGCGCGGCGCGTGGGACGTAAACCCACGACTGAGACGCGGCGGCCGCCGAAGGCAGCACCATCGGACCACCCTGAGCCAGGAGATGCGCCGGCGGAGCGAAGGCGGAAACTATCGGGTTCCTAATGTAGGAAACGGCGGCGTTTCGACTGGCTTGCATTTGCGCGCGTTTTAATTGCTGCCGCTCTTTCTTGTGAGCGTTTTGGTGGCCGCCGAGCGCTTGCGAGTTGGCGAATTCGCGGCAGCAGTACTGGCACTCATATTTCCGGCCGTCGGACGACGGAAAACTGCCGGAATCCGATGACCCAGATGGCGTTTTGGTTGATTCCACCTCTTCGTCTTCAGATACGTTGAACCCGAATAGCTTTAAGCGTCCATTAGTAGTTGTGTTATTGTTTTGCTTTGGTTGAAGAAACTCAAGTTCTGCCATCTATATATACACACAATATTTCTCTCTCTATATATATATAGATATAGATATAAGATTATATATATGTGTGTAGGCTATGGAGGATGAAAGGAGAGATGAGTTTAGAGAGAGACAGCAAAAATTAGCCGTGTCAAGATATAAGGAGAGATTGTTGCATGGGTGGGGGGTATTTATACAAGTTTTAAAAATGGTCATGTATGTGTGTGTTTTAGTGTGAGAGAGAGAGAAGAGGAGAGAGAGAGATGGTTGCGGACATCCCAAGGAGGAGAAAGTGAGTGTAAATTGGGAACACGACCCAAGAACACTTGGGGACCCACCTAATTGCACTTGTCTATTGGATACTCCACTTATGAGGAAGAAGGGGAGGGATGGGGAGAAGTGAAATGACAAAATTGGGCTTAAGGGAGTTGATTTGAATAATTTAAAGTAGAATAATTAAATGATTAAACTTAGGAAAGCAAGGAAGTGAGTTTTATGTTTTTTGTTAAATGGAATTGGTAATAGAATGTGATGCATGTGAGTGATGTAGGGTGGTTGAAGTGTGAAATGATTGAGGGTTTGTACTATGTTTTCAAGCAAACACTATTTCTTTAGTACCTCATGTTAGTAGACAAATTAATAAGAACAAAGGCAACAACAAGTCACAAATAACATGATGAATATTTCCATGTTAATGTACATTGTTTGTCATTTTTAAAGCGCTTTTTTTTTCATTCTATGATGTCCACACCAGAAGGAGGCGAAGAGAAGGATCGAACCTACACCGAAGGTGAAGCTTGATTTTACCATTGGGTCACTCCTTTATTATGCACGTATTTTCAAATATACCACATTTAGTTTTGTGAAAAAAAAAACTTGAATCACTGAATTATCAAGTATAGTAAATACAACAATGAATAAGCACATTATAATTCAGATAAGCAAATACAAGCGGTTATATTCGAACTCGTAAAAATATTAAATCTTATTTTATATCATATCAAATTTGTTATTGGTAAAAACCTTTTACTGATGGATAAAAGTACAACAATATGCCTAAATACGTACATAAAATTTTGGGAAAAACGCGTTTTTCTTAACTCCTTAGAAAAACGTATTTTTAAAAAGTGTGGTGGTTTTTGTAAATATGTGGAACTTGTTTTAAAAACGTTCGGTAACATTTTTGTAAATAATCGAAAATTTTCAAACGGTTCTGGATATGAATATAAAGCCTCCTGGATATGATTTTTAAGTACATTTGAAGGTCACACTACAAGAAAAATGGCTTTTGCCGGCACTTATTTACTGACACTTGTTAAAGTGCCGTAAATTTGTGGCACTTGTAAAAAAATGTCGCAAATATCCTGCACTTTTTAACAAGTGCCGCAAATTTTCGGCACTTTTTAACAAGTGCTGCATATATCCGGCACTTTTAATAAAGTGCCGATAAATTTCCAGCACATATTCATAAATTTCCGCTGATTTCCGGCATTTTTGAAACAGGTGCTGAAAATTAGCGGCACTTTCAAAATGTGCCGGAAGTTGTTTTTGAAATTAGCGGCACTTATAAAAATTGCCGGAAATTTAACGACACTTTTTTATAAGTGCCACTAAATTTCCGGCACTTTTTATAAGTGTCGCTAATTTTCGGGACTTTTTTATAAAGTGCCGCTAGTAACAAGAGGTTTATTTTGATATTTTTATTTAATTTTGGCATTTAATCATATTTTTTATTTTACTTTTCTTAAATTTGTTAGTTAAATTAGATTTATATGTACTACAACCATAAAAATGCATTAATATAAGCTTATGTGTTATAATAAATAATTGTATACGTATATTTCTATTAAAAATGATTTAGCCTAGTGGTAGAAAGCTTGGTTTATAAGCAGGAGGTCACGTGTTTGAAACCTGAAATGTCAATAATATTTTTATTTAAAATACGACACTTTAAAAAGTGCTGGAAAATTCCGGCACTTTTTGAAAAGTGTCAGAAATTTTCGGTACTTTTAAAAGTGCCGGAATTTTTGCGTCACTTTTAAAGTGCCGGAAAGTATTACCGACACCACTTTTTCCAACAATTAGAAAAGTGCCAGAAAATGTGCCGGAAATAGCTTTTTCGGCAATTTTTTCCCGTTTCCGGCACTTTTAAAGTGCCGCGAAAAGCCATATTTGTTGTAGTGTCATGACCAAGAAATCTTCTTCTGAATATCAACCTCAAAAGGTTCTGAACATCAATAATAAAGCATTCTAGATATGATTTTCAGCACATTTGAACAAGATCATGGCCAAAAAAACCTTCTGGCCGGATATCAAGCTCAAGAGGTTCTGGATAGCCACTTCAAATGTTTTTGATAGCCAGTAACCATTTTGAAAGAACATTTAAGGCTGAAAATAACCTTTTGAGACTGATAACGAGAACCTTTCAAATTGATAGCCAAAAAGTTTTTCTGAAAGAAAATTTCGAGAGCAACAGATAGCCAGTGACAATATTTATGATGACTTGTTGATGTGTCACAAAGGTCCAGATAGTGTGTTGAGGAGTGCCAAATGGTGTTGACAAGTTTTGATTATTTAAAAGAATGTCACCGCACGTTTTTTTGAAACCGCATTTTTTTTATTAACGCGTTTTTCAGGGACTAATTCATTTATTCCGGCACAAGCAACCAATTATGGAGGTAAAAATAAATCAAAGTAAAAGGAGTGTTTAGTAATTTGGGGTGCATTAAGTAAAGGTTGTGGAAAGCGGATATAGTGGAACGATGCCCAAGGAGGTAAACCTGAAGCTAGCCCATGTCCCTGGTCACTGACACTTGAACTGCAACTGCAACTGGTAGAAGAACATGCCCCCAAACCTTCCCTTCTTACATAGGATTTCATCATCTCTCTAGCCGTTTCATGTACTCCCTCAGTCCGTCCACAAAATGATCTTCTCATTTGCCATGTTTCATTGTCTCAAAAAGTTTTTCTCATTTCTACAATATAAGCTTTAAAAGTGCACAACCCAAACATGACTAGTGAAGCAAGTGTTCATATCCTTAAAAAGTTTGAATTATCAAACAAGAAGACCATTTTGGGACATATGGAGTATTACAACTTCCTGTGAACATGCCATTTTTCGGCTGCATTTCCCCCAATTATTCGAAATTTAAATTCGCTTGGGTATCTCTAGCGAGTTTTTTTTTTTTTACTTTATTATTGTATCAATTTTATCACCATGTCTTAATTTTATATTTAACGGACAAGATATTTCTAATTAAGTTTGGTGAGATTCACAAATTTTTGAATCTATCTCAGTCACACACAAAAAGAGTAAGACAACGTGGTCAAATCGAGGAGGCCATAGGGAGGAGGAGATTTACTGGAGCATTTCCATATATATTCGCTGGGCAAATAGCACATTAGTGCCCGAAAATTTTATATGAGTTGCAATTTAGGTCCCAATGATCCAATTTTGGCAATTTGGTGCCTAATGTTCATATTTTGTGGTGAAATACGTCTTTTTTGGATGATAATGGATGGAAGCTAACAGAATTAACGAAAAATCTAACGAGCTTATTTGAAACTTGCATTTCTTACCCATAAAGTTCAATAATTATTTATGTTGACCCCATTTGTTAAAAACTTTACAACTCCTAAAATTATATATATATATATATATATATATATAATAAAAGAATGTATATTTTAATTAACAAAAAAAAACATAATAAATATCAAAGTAAAATATTGTTTATCATTTAAAATAATAATTTTTTTATATAGCAGTGAAAAATATAAAAATAAAATTTCCTTACACTAAATTCATTTATAATTCTAATTCCTTAAGTAAAGGGCTAAAATTATGTTTAAAAAAAATAAATTGCTAAATTTAGATATAAGTCCATAGATAATAGCCTTAAAAAAAACTTCTTTTAACCTGAATTTGCTTGAAAAGGGAAAATAAAAAATCATACCTAAACTTCTACCTTCTTCGTCTCCATCCCTCAACCCACCCCACCCCACCCGCCATCTTCACATCTCTTCTTCTCCCATGATTTCTCTTACTCTCACAACATCAACTTGCCTTTCTGGTTAAGAAATGCAATTTTTAAAAAAGCTCGTTAAATTTTTTTGTTAAACTTCCATCCATGACCATCCAAAAAAGACCCATTTCGACACAAAATGTGAACATTAGGCACCAAATTGCCAAAATTGGAACATTAGGACCTAAATTGCAACTCATATGAAACTTTGGGGCACTAATGTGCTATTTGCCCTATATTCGCTCAAGGTACTCTTGAAATTGTTGCGGTAGTCAGTCGTGAAGTTAGGAAGGGATGGTAGAGTAATTTGACTCCTTTAGATTCAGAGTTAGGTTATTTTTAGCTCTTTCAAACGAAAAAAATAAACAAATAACATTTTTACTACTAAAACAATTATTCACTAGCAATTTAAATTATTTTTCTTCAAGAAAAAATACTACAAAATCATAATTTTAATCACCTCTACTTCAATCCCCGCGTCATCGCTAGTTACCATTCAAATATACATAAATTTCAACATTGCTATTAGGGTAATTTTTTGGCCATCCTCTACTAATATTTATCTAAAGGGGATCAAAATACAACATGAAAATTGTTGTTAGTTTTATTGTTTTAAGGAAAAGAGATCTAGATTGAGAGAATTGTAATTTATCATCTATTGTAACTTTACAGTGGCGAAACTAAAATTATTACAAATAAGTCAAGATTGTTTAAGGATAAAAATTATACGGTCATATATATACAGAAGTTCGGCACGAATCGAGTAAAAAAAGATATACTGTAATAAAATATATTTTGTCATAATTGACAAATATAATACTTTTATTTTACCTTTTGAATAATGGAAGGTAGTAATATGAGATTTACTTGAGTTAAGAGGGTTCAAATGACAAAAAAAAAAAAAAAAAAATCCAATGTTGACCTAAAGTGAATATTTGGTGCATACAAACGAGCATTTAGGATAGTCGTCATGAACAATGAATATTTGATGTTTATAATAGTTTTATGATGGGGGTATTTATATCAATAACAAATAAGTACTCAAACTCCTATCAAATATTTTACTGGTCTAGCATAAATATTGCTTATTGAGTTAGTCTTATGAAAAACTTGTTTTACACTAAAACATATGTAAAACTTGTTTTACATTATGAGATTCTATTTTACATTAAAGGATGAAAACATGTTTTACACAAAAGCGTGAGTAAAACAAGTTTTTCTCGAAATTTTCACTTGCTTATTAGCTTTTATCATATTAAAAAAAATTACATTATCAAAATTTAATAAAAATAAAATAATAACATTAGTTTACTAATTAATTATGTTTCACACATTACTCTTCTCAATTAAAATATTTAATTAAATAAAAGTGAATTAATAAAGTTTAAAATTTTAAATTTAAATACTCATTTCTATCTGAATTTCCATGTGCCAAATAATCTTTTCAAATAATAAACTAATAATAAATCCTTTTTGGGATGAGAAAAAATGCTCTCAATTTGACAAGTAATATTCCTAAATCAATCATTCTTTAGTGTGAATTATAATCGAGCTGTATTCTACAATATTCCATCCGTTTTAGTTTAAGACTTTTATTTTTCTTTTTGGTTTGTTCCAGACTAAGGTTTTTAATTGTTTTATTCTTTAAAATAGATAATAGGATCCAATTGTCATTCTCACAACAAAAACTTTATATTCACTTTCTCTCTCCTACTTTTTTCTATTTTACTTTTCATACTCATAACATTTACTTTTCTTTAATCTACGTGTAAAGTCAAAGTAGGAACCTTAGTCTGGGACGAAAGGAGTATACTCCTGTAATATTTTACTGTCAACACAACAGTATTTTTAAAGCTCAAATTCGAGTAATTAACGCAAGTTTTTTCCCGCATACTTAACAATAATTTTATGAATTTTATTTTGGACGGAAATGGGTAGTACTCCCTCTGTCCACATTTCATTTTTAATCTGTCCTAGAGTATATGCCCGCATGTCCTTTTTAGTCTGTCTCAGAGTATATGTTCACTTCTTAAAATGACAAATAATCTTTACTATTACTCTCACTCATTCTTACTCTTACTTTACTTTTATACTCACAACACCAATCAACTTACTATTCTCTCCCACTCATTCTCTTTCATACTTTACTTTTATACTCACAACACTTACATCACTTTCACAATTTCTTAATTTATGTGCAAATGGAAGGGTAAACATATACTCCCTCCGTTTCACGTCACTTGAGACCAAAAAAATTGGCACACAAATTAAGGAAAAATAAGAGAGAGAAATGGTGGAAGGATGTGTTTGTGAGTATGAAAAATTAGAGAGCAGATCTTCTGTACCCATTCGGTGTGCCACTCCATATGCCCAAAGTGATCCAACGGCTCACAGTTTTTAAGATTAACATTTTATTAATATTATTCAAACATATTAACGGCCGGATCACTTTGGGCACATGGATGGCACACCGGATGGGTACAGGAGATCTGGTCTCGAAAAATTAAATATGAGAGAAGATGAGTGAGAGGAATAGTAAGTTGATTGGTGTTGTAAGTGTAAAAGTAAAGTAAGAGAGAGAATGAGTGTGAGAAATAGTCAAACTTCTTTACTATTTTGGACAGTTTCACGTCATGTTTAACGGACGGAAAATGAAATAAATCTCATGTGACATGAAACGGAGAAAATACCGTGTGTGATAGAAGAAATATTAGTAAATTAATTAAGGATGGATAAATTATGTCCAAAATTTCCACCTTAGTGAGTTCAAAGCTACCTTGAGCCGACACTCACCTACCGTTTGAGTGAAAAAACTGAGAAATGAGAAAAAGTCAAAACGTAGGAAAAGGAAAAGAAAAGAGACCAACACCCGAAACTTGTCTCACTCCAATCATTATGTACGTTACAAGACAACAGTATCTATCTATCTTAATTTGATCTAACCTTAACCTTAGATACATCTACCACGAGAGATAAGATCATTTGTATCACTTCTATGTAACATTTTGTGTACAATTGATGATCCGATAGCTATTATCATTAATGATAAAATCTTAATAACAACTTAATTAACTCATAATTATTGGATCACTAGTGGTACACCAAATGATACACAAGTGTGGTACATGTGATTTCGTCTCATCTACCACCGTCGGTCCCAACTTAATCACTTCTCCCCGGTCCCACGTGTCAACATCGTATCCACCCCCGTATCTAGCTTTATTAGCTTTACAAACGCATGTTTCATACGACAAACCGCAAAACCCTCTACCTAGCTCCTTCTCATTATTATTGGACTCCTACTAATATTTCCCCTTTAAAAAATAAAATAAAAATAATGTCCACTAAATTGAACAAATCTCAATGTATTTCTTAAATGTAATTTTGTCTCACTTACTATCTTTGTCAAATTTATTAAAATAAATTATAATATCATTAATAAATTTCAGTTATAACATTACTTCAAATATTTAAAGAAAATAATTAAATAAAATTAATAAAAGGACAAGTGAAATAATCAAATTTAAAATAAAATATTTAAATAATATGCCGACTGAATAACTGATGTAAAATTATAATGATATATTTGCATGTGATCTTGTTGGACATGGGTTTGAATGTGGCCGATTTTCAAAGTGATTTTTTTGTATAAATGAAAATAATTGTAAAATTGAAATCTACATATTTAGTGTAGATTAAGAAAATGCATTTATGTACACAAAACTATTACAAAGTGAATGAGAATATTTATATAACTCATGAAAAGAGGTACCAATCAAGTCTGAGCTTCCAAGCTAAGTGATCCATTGGGCCAACTATGCAAGCTAGTGCTTAATTATGTTAATTTTGGTTTAGCTCAAAATTGGAGCGGTTATGAGTGATGCACCCGTTCACACTGGATCAGGGCTGGTTTTTTGAATCTAGTTCCTCGATCACGTGTGATCTGACGGCCAGGATTCATCCGCCTAAAACTATACCTATTCCCCAACAAGTACCTGTAACTCTTCATAAACTATAAATAGCCCCTACAGGATGGTCAATTCATTCATTCCATCATTCAAATCCTTAGAGCAATTAGCAAATAGAGATCATCTTGAAGCATAATCCCTTCAAGTCCAGAAGTTCTGAGCATTAACATTTGTTCGCCGAAGTTGTTAGTTTGAAGTACTTCTACTAACGACAGTCAAAGTCGTTGCATCTTACGAGAAGATTGCTAAAAACCGTTAGCACCAGTGCGGGGCAATTACTTTTTAAAGAGATTGTGTCGAACACAAGCCTCGACTTTCCGTTCTCTTTTTAATTTAACTATTATGTCATTTCAAGAAATCCGTTATTTTCACTAACAATCTTATAATACAAAGACATATTATTACGATGTTCAAGGACAAATGTCAATCATCGGTTTAAATACTTTAGGACATTGTTCAACCCTAATCCTCGCTTTCACTTTAGGACGTGTTCAACCCCAATTCTTGCTTTTATGCCATTCTTTTTGTTAAGACTTTTTTTTTTCTCTGAACGAGGGATAGGCACAACAGCCTCAGCCTCTGATCACATATCTACATGTGATCCCCAATTCAGGACATAATGTGTTTTCCCTACATTTGATTTATATGATCTTACAAAATACTAAATGTCAGTTTATAAATAAAAAGTACTCCTTCCGTCCCAAATTAATGTTTTTAGTTTGATTTTACACGAAGATTAAGAAAAAACAAATGTTGTGAGTATGAAAAGTAAAGTAGGAAAGAGAAAGTGTGTAAAGAGTTTTTGTTGTGAGAATGACAAGTGGGTCCCATTTTCCATTTTAGGCAATAAAGTAAAGTAAAAACCTTAAATTGAGACAGACTAAAAAAAAAAGTAAGAACCTTAAAGCGGTGAGTATTTCTAATGTAATTTATAGTTGTATAATGCAATGCAATAATAAATAAAATATAATCCGTGAGATGCATTTCCAACAATATTTTGGATTTGTAACTATTTGTTGTTGGAACAATTATAATCCCCTGATGCCTAACTCATATTTAGAAGAAGAATGAGGAAAAGATGAAGCGGAAGCATGTAATAAATGTATACCTGTTGAATCCATCTTGATGTCTTGAAGGGAGAATAAGAATGAAGTAGAAGACAATGTAGGGAGATGATCTTCTAAATGAAAGTGTCTCTTAGTCTCTCAAAAGTTCTTTCAATAATGAAGAGATAATTTAGATGAGAGAAAGTAAGAATCAAGTATGTTTTAGGCTTGATGGGGAGGCCTTTAAATAGTAAACATGGTGACACTTCAAATAGGGACCATACCTATTCATTTCTAAAGCAATGTTGATTTACCATCTTGCCCATCAAAGATAGATAAATAACATTTCAGGGATTCTACACATTGACTATTTTGACCATACTTTATATTAATGTCATAGTCATGATTTTATTTATGGAAGGTGCCTATTAACTTGTGTTGCAACCACAATGATCTAACAATCTCCCACTTGGGTTGCAAAACAAATTTCTTCCGTTAAATCACAAGTATAACATAAATGACAACCCAAATGTGCACTTTGTTATCACTTATAACAATCTCGTCCATTAGCCATACAAATATAGAACTAAAGGGGCAGTCGTTGTAATTGATTCGCAACTAAACCCACTATAATTACATATACTAATTCAACTAAATGACATAGATCAAAAGTATGGATGTGTAGCATGGATCTTAATGAATATATACATATTCTTCCAACTAGTCCAACTTAACCAAATGAGATCAAACTTTAAATAATAATAGAACAATAAAATTGAAGAAAACAACACAAACTCCCACTATATTAAATGTTATCAAAAATTTGTTACACCCATATGAGCAACATGCTCGTGAAACAATAAAGGTGATAACGCCTTAGTAAACGGATCCGCTAACATAGAGTTTGTACCAATAAGTTGTATTTCTATTTGTTCATTTTGTACCCTCTCTCTTACAACAAGAAATTTAATGTCAATGTGTTTAGACTTTGACGAGCTCTTCTTATTGTTGGAGTACAAGACCGCCGCCCTATTGTCACAATATAGCTTAATAGGTCTTTCGACGTTATCGACAATACGCAGTCCTTCAGTGAATTTACGCAGCCATATAGCTTGATTGGATGCCTCGAAACAAGCAACAAACTCGGCTTCCATGGTGGAGGAAGTAACGAGTGTCTGCTTGGCACTTCTGTCGCGACCCCGGACCCCGCGGGCCCGAGACCGCGAGCTGGACGTCGACTTAAGACCAAAACTGAGAAATACCGAGGTTTAAAAATTCCATTTGATACCAAAAGGTGATGATCCAAAGTTTTACAAATCCAAATTTGACAAAAACCAAATACAACTATCATAAACTTCTACAAGTTTATGCCCAACAAAATACGAATATACAATTCTTAATGACGTCATTGACCGGTACAACTATCCCAAAAAGGTTACACATTTATATAATGTAAACCAACCTATAACAACCTTCCCCAAAAGAATGTATCCACACTCGACGTCCTCTTTCTCGTGATCATCGAGACTAATCCTTAGCACCTGGGGGGGGGGGGGGTTAAGGAAAAACAAAGATAAAAGAAAGGGGGTGAGATAAATCTCAATAAGTTACTAATGCAACTACATGACATGCTATGATGCAATATACAATAATAAATCAGAGATAACACGTAGCAGTTATCACATAACAGATAGCAGCGGAAATAAACACATAACAAAGGATATAGCCAAGGTTTTCCAAACCGGTACATCCAAATAAAGGATCGCTGCGCAGCTTCAATAATCAACAAATCATCATCTTCATAATAGCATGAAAGCCGAAGAGAAATCCCCGGTACCGAAACCAACAACCATAAAAGTGTCACAAAGGACAAGAGCCATGACACAAAGTCATGCCCGGTAGCTAGATACATTCCCAAAGGAAGCTAACTTATCCTTTCCAAGGCCAATCTGGAAAAGGGGTATAGAAGGGGGGCAAAACAATGGTCAACATTATAATGGACTTGGCTTTGCCATTATAATCCTTCCCATCGCCCGATGCAACAAATATGCCAGCTGGGCTTCTAATTAAATGCTAAGTAATAATATTTTAGCATGAATAAACAACTTAAGGTTCCAAAGTAGGGAACCATACCAAGAAGTCACAAGAAAGTGAAATGAACCAACAACACACAATTAAAGTGTTCCAACAATCTCAATTAACACTTAATTAATTTCCAACACAAACTTAATCACAAAGGACCCAATTCTATCACTAGAGTGTACTACAATGTTCACTAAGGTCAACTAGAAGGACACCCAAGATTTGGATCAAAACGCATTCTTCAACCACACAAAATAACAAATGTAAACTTTCAGAGGACTGTGCGGCCGCCCACCAGGGACTGTGCGGTCGCCCAAACAAGCCCTCAAACACGACCAAAAGCTTTCAGATAGATGTGCGGTCGCCCAGACAATTTTGGGCGGTCGCCCAATCTTCTGAAATGCTGGAAATCGGGAAGAACAAAATGGGTTCTTCCATTTTCATACCAAAACACATTTCAACCAAAATCCAACCCTCTAACTAGCATACTAAAGTACCAAAACAACTTATAAGTCCAAAAAGACTCATACAACAACATTTAACAACCAAAATCAAGAATCAAACCCATCATTCATAAATCACCATTTTTGACCAAAACTCAAATAAATTCCAAATAAATTGCAACCTCATTCAAACTTCAAATATAACAACAAAAGCATTATATGAACATGATATGAACATTTTAACATCAAAATGGGGAAAAGTAACTTACTTGGATTTTCTCAAAGTTGATGGATTTCAAATATTTTTGATTCTACGCGATCCTATCGACGATCTAAACACATTTCACGTTTTAAGAAATAAGAGATTATGAGAGGAAGAGGAAGAAAATGAAGAGAGAAGTGAAAGGGGAATTTTTTACCTTTTTTGGATAGAGAGAGAGAGAGCAAGCTGGGAGATGGAGTGGTGAGGGAGAAGGGGAGGAGTAGGGAGGGAGTAGGGAAATGATTTAAAGAATTTACACTTAGGCCCCCTCCACTACACTACACACAATTCTACACTCCCTACTAACAATTAAGACCCAACAATACTACACTAGCACAAATGACCCAAATAAAATGCTGGGAATAATTATAAAACATAAAATGCACACATAAATATTTAAATAAATAATAATTTAAATAAATAAACAAGCGAATAAATAAATAATTATTATTTATTACTAATAAAATAGAGCCTAGATTTCGGGTCGTGACATTCACTCTCCCTTAAAGAAAATTCGACCCGAATTTTAACGAGACTCACCTTAAACAAAAAGCCACGGAAATTCCTCTCGATCTCATCACGAAGCTCCCACGTCGACTCCTCGATGTTATGATTCCTCCAAAGAACTCGAACCAACGCAATGCTTTTGTTTCTCAACTCTTGGACTTTAGAATCTAAGATCCGAACCGGTCGTTCCTCATAAGTCATATCGGGCTCAATATCCTCCGGTACCCTCGGTAACACGTGAGACGGATCATGAACATACTTCCGAAGCATAGAAACGTGAAAGACATTATGCAACCGGTCCAAAGATGGCGGTAACGCAAGACGATACGCTAGAAGTCCAACCTTTCCCAAAATCTCAAACGGGCCAATAAACCTCGGAGCCAAGTTGCCTTTCTTCCCAAACCTACGAATACCCACCTTTGGAGATACTTTCAAGAACACCAAATCACCGGTCTGAAAACTAAGATCTCGCCTTCGGTTATCTGCGTAGCTCTTATGTCGACTCTGGGCTGTCTTCAATCTATCCCGGATAACTCTGACTTTCCCAACGGAATCCCGAAGCAAATCAATACCCAAAACTTTCGCTTCACCAACCTCATCCAACAAATAGGCGATCTACACTTCCTTCCATACAAAGCCTCAAACGGTGCCATCTCGATACTAGCCTGATAACTGTTGTTGTAAGAGAATACCACTAACGGTAGGTGCGAATCCCAAGAATCGGAGAAGTCTATCGAACAAGCTCGCAACATATCCTCCAAAATCTGAATAGTCCTCTCAGATTGACCATCGGTCTGAGGATGAAAAGCTATACTGAATCGCAAATCTGTACCCAAAGCTTCCTGAAACGCCTTCCAGAATCTAGAAGTAAACCTCGGGTCTCGATCTGACACAATGCTAACCGGAACCCCATGCAATCTAACAATCTCATCAATGTAAAGGGTCGCAAGCTTCTCCATCGAATATCTGATGTCAATAGGCAAGAAATGGGCACTCTTGGTCAATCTATCCACTATTACCCAAACACTGTCATACTTCCTACGGGTATGAGGTAGTCCTGTAACGAAATCCATAGTCACATGCTCCCATTTCCACTCGGGAATCTCTAACGGCTGAAGTAATCCCGCGGGTCTCTGATGCTCGGCTTTGACCTGCTGACAAGTTAAACACTTCGAAACGTACTCGGCTATTTCCCTCTTCATATTAATCCACCAAAATTGTTGCTTCAAATCCTGATACATCTTCGTACTGCCCGGATGAATAGTATACCTCGATTTGTGACCCTCATCTAAAACTTGCCTCTTTATTCCACCAACATCGGGTACGCAAAAACGACCTCGGGAAGTCAAAACTCCACTCGAACTCAAAGAAAAATCCTCGAAGTTCTTTTCCTTCAATTTACCCATTATCTTCACCAACTCGGGATCTTCTTTCTGAGCTTCCTTTATTCTTTGATTTAGGGTCGGAGACACCCTAATATTCGCAAAAATAGCCATGTCTCGATTCACGAGGAGACCAGTCTCGAATATCCTCAAGCATTTTCCACTCACGGACCATCATCGAAGCCACATAAGATTTCCTGCTAATCGCATCGGCTACCACATTCGCCTTTCCCGGGTGATAAGAAATCGTACAGTCAAAATCCTTCAACAATTCCATCCATCGGCGCTGTCGGTTGTTCAACTCTTTCTGGGAGAAAAGGTACTTCAAACTCTTGTGATCCGTAAAAATCTCAAACTTCGCCCCGTAAAGGTAGTGCTTCCATTTGTGCAACGCAAAGACTATCGCAGCCAACTCCATATCATGAGTGGGGTAATTCTATTCACTAGGGGTCAACTTCCTCGAAGCATAAGTAATTACTTTCCCATTCTGCATCAACACACAACCCAAACCCTCTTTCGAAGCATCACTGTAAATCACTAGGCCATCGCTCCCATTAGGCAAAGTCAAGATCGGTACGGTAGTCAACCTCTTCTTCAATTCCTCGAAACCCTTGTCACATTTCTCGGTCCACACAAACGGGACATTCTTCCGGGTCAACTGAGTCATCGGAGTAGCAATCCTCGAAAACCCCTCAATAAATCTTCGGTAATACCCGGCTAAACCAAGAAAGCTTCTAATCTCTGTCACTGATTCGGGTCTCTTCCAATCCACTATTGCCTCTATCTTCGAAGGATCCACAGAAATCCCATCTTTCGAAATAACATGCCCCAGGAATGACACCTTCTCGAGCCAAAATTCGCATTTACTAAACTTCGCAAACAATTTCTCCCTCGCAAGAACGGATAAAACGGTCCTCAAGTGTTGCTCGTGCTCCTATCGGGATTTAGAGTAGACGAGTATATCATCGATAAAAACCACCACGAACGAATCAAGATAAGGATGGAAAACTCGTTTCATCAAATCCATAAATACGGCCGGCGCGTTCGTCAACCCAAACGGCATAACCAAGAACTCGTAATGACCATACCGAGTGCGAAAGGCAGTCTTCGGAATATCCTCCAATCGAACCTTCAACTGATGGCACCCACTCCTCAAATCAAGTTTAGAGAAAACCACGGACCCTTGAAGCTGATCAAATAAATCGTCAATATGAGGTAGAGGATACTTGTTCTTCACCGTAACCTGATTCAACTTTCTGTAATCTATACACAATCTCAACGAACCATCTTTCTTTCACACAAACAAAACCGGTGCTCCCCACGGGGAAACACTAGGGCGGATAAACCCTCGATCAAGCAACTCTTGCAACTGAACCTTTAACTCCTTCAACTATGCGGGAGCCAACCTATACGGTGCTTTCGAAATTGGAGCCGTACCCGGCAAAAGGTCTATACAAAATTCTATCTCACGATCGGGAGGCATATCATACTCGGTAGAGAAAACATCGGGAAGTTCTCGGACTACCCGAACACTATCAAAACTAGGGGATTCCTTCCTAGTATCAAGAACACTAGCCAAATACCCCTCACAACCACTATGCAATAATTTTCTCGCTTTCATAAAAGAAATTAAGCGAACCTTTCTACTCAGAGGACTAGCCTCAAACACAAATTTAGGCACATCGGGAATAGAAAAAGTAACAGTTTTCTTACGGCAATCAACGGAAGCATGAAACTTGCTCAACCAATCCATACCCAAAATGACATCAAAGTCTTGGATAGGAAGAACTACCAAATCCGCACAAAGGACACGACCACAAATAACCACATCACAAGCACGAAAGACTCGATCAGAAATCAAGCATTCTCCTATAGGGGTCGACACCTCTAGCACGTACGGTAAAGACTTGAATGCAGCATTTAACATGGAAGCAAATTGCACAGAAATGTATGAATGAGATGATCCTGGATCTACTAACGCTCGTGCGCTCACATTAGACACAGAAACAATACCTCCAATAACGGATGGATCATCGGTAGCTTGTTGTTGATTCATGGCATAAACCTTCCCTTGAACTTTGGGCTTCCCAGCGGCATCCCTTTTCTGACCCTGATTAATACCAACTCCTGACCCGGATGGTTGACCTCGGTACTTCGTGCACTCTCTCGCAAAGTGCCCCATTTCACCACAATTGGTACACTTGCCTTGCTTTTTCCAACACTTATCCTCCGTATGGCCTACCTCTGACAAAAGGTACAAGGTCTCCTATTCTGAATCCCCAGAGTAGTACCCGGATTCCTCGGTGTGATTTGCCCCTTAAACTGAGATGATGCTCCCGGGTTACCTCGGTTGTCGGAACGGTGTTGAGGTTGAGGTTTAGCATGGCTTCCCGGTTTACCCGCACCCACAACTTCGGTTTTCCTCTTATGTTCCCCAATATCTTGCTCTATCAGATAGGCACGGTCCACCGCATCTTGGAAGGTCACAATCCTCTGGGCTATAAGTTGAGTACGGATGGAGGTCTTCAATCCCCGAATGAATCTCATAGCTTTTTGTTCCTCGGTCCTCACCAAATAGTCACAATATCGGGCTAATTCTATGAACTTAGCCGAGTATTGTGCTATAGACAACAAACCTTGCTCCAGGTTGAGTAGCTCGATCTCCTTTCGGTTTTATCAACAACCGGAATGAAATGCTCCTTGAATTTGCGCACGAATAACTCCCACGCATACACCGTGTGAGTATCGTCCCAACTAGCTTTAACACCCTTCACCAATGCTCGGCGGCTCCCACAAGTTTATAAGCCGCGAACCGGACCTTTTCCTCATCCGTGCACCCAAATACCTCATATATCTTCTCCATCGACTCAATCCACAACTCAGCTTTCCGAACATCGGGTTCCCCATTGAATTCAACCGGTTTCAACTTCAGAAATTTCTCCAATCCATAGCGGGGTGGTGCTTGTTCTACCCTCGGACCTTGATCATGTATGGCCTTCATGGCCGCCTCGAACATGCCTTGAAACATGGCACGTGCTACTTCCCTTGTGTCATTCTGATTCTGTGCCCCACTAGTACCTCCTCTGTTTCTTCTTCCGGACATTGCGAGTAATTACTTTCATAAGACATCAACCGTTACTCACTCCGAACACAACTACCCACCTAGGTCATACTAGTCCACCTAGACTTATACTTAGAGCCAAACCATAGCTCTGATACCTGTTGGTAGTGGTGCCCTAGGCACGTTTAATAAACGTTGTAATTGTTATCATTTATTTCATATCAATAAAGAGATGTTTTGATTATTATTATTGTTCATGTTTACTTATAATAATCTCCGTCCCTAGTACTAGTTAAACACTAGTATAAAGGCTAAATGATCATGCGATGATCATGTTAGATTTATGGGTACTTGTTTGGAACAAGGTACTGGACATGACCCGCTCTATGAGATTTATGTCATGGTCTATGTCGTACATATATCTCATATTAGTTATGTCATTTGAATCCTTAGACATGAAGTTATTATAGTCTTCCACTTGATGAACATTGTGTTTGACATATTCAAACGCTACCTTAACACGGTAGTTATAAAGGGTATGATTGGCATAATCGGATTCCCGTTGGGAAGAATAATAAGCTAAATGGATTTGTCCCTCCACGGAGAGATGTCAAGCTTGGGCTTCTCGTAGGAATGATGTTGATGAAATGTTCGGCCGGACTCAAATGAATTGATTGGATCAATGTCATTTGGATTATCAACATATTCGGAATCAAGAAAGTATTGAACAAAACAAGTTGACTGTTTGACTATGACTTGTGTTCAATGACATCGTGGACAAAGGGATTGTGACATATTCTAAAGGAATGCGAACTTGTATCTAGTTATACTATTTGGGTAGATATGACGGCTTGCTAGAACCTAATCATATCTTATGGGATCACGTTTGAGCTCATTGCCAACTTAGTATAATCCTAGAGGGTCACACACAATAGAACGAATCTTTAAAAAGGACTACATTGGAATTTTGGAAATTCTGGACTTTCTGAGAAGTGGGCGACCGCACATAATGGATTGGGCGGCCGCACACTTATTTCAGTTTTGTACCAGTTTTGTTTCAGAATGTTGTGCGACCGCACAGATGGTTTTGGGCGGCCGCACAGTGCTGTCGGGTGGCAGATTCCTAATTTGATTAGGAAACGAATTTTGGACGGATTTTGACACAAGTTTCCTATTTGGAATAGGTCATACTTGTGTATAAAAGACCAAATTCGGCCAGCACTCAAGGCCAATGATTTTGTGAGTCTCAAAGAGTTTGAGAGAGGGTTTATTTTGTTCCAAGACATTCTTGATTGAGGAACAAAATAATACACAAAATAAATTCCATATAGTTCTTTTGATTGTGAAAAAGTGTTTCACAATTTGGTCTAGCAACCAAGATCAAAGAAGCTCCTTTGATATTCGTTCGAAGTGTGGATACCGCTAGAGGGTGAAAATCATCATCTTCAAAGTTCGTGTTCAAGCTTTGTGATCGTGATCAAGTCTTCAAACCTCCACCAAAGACCAAGAGAATTTGATAGCCATCAAGGGTTAGTTTATTCCTTTATTCTTATGTTGTATTTGATTTAATCATATGAACGGATCCATGGCTTTGGGTTTCAAAATTTTAAATGCTAATTTCCGCTGCGCATGTTTGATCGAAACCCAACAGTGGTGTCAGAGCCCCGTTCATGTTGATTATTTCAATACCTAGATCATGTTATGTGTATATAAATTGTTTATGTGCCTTGCATGATATGAATATTGGAATATGTGATGCTTATGTGTTATGTGATTTTATGTGGTTTATTGTTTTGCAACTTTAATCGCACGATTCAATCGCAATAAATAAATTATGGTGGATTCAGAATTGTTGATTATTAATTTTTGATTGGATCAAAGTTTTAATAATCGGGGAAAAACGATTTTGAGACAAAATTTTTGAACTTCAAAATTCTGTACATTCTGATCATCTTGGGCGACCGCACAAAATCACTTGGGCGACCGCACATGTTTGGGCGACCGCACAGTGAGTTTTAGGCGGCCGCACATAAGGATCAGATTGTCTGATTTTGGTTAAAAATCAGAATTTGGAATTTTCGAGAGGTTCAACAAAACCAGTAACAGAACCAGTCCAGACTTGCTGATCTGGAATGGGTTTTGGGTAGTTGGTTTGTGTGTGGATCTTGGGGTTTGATTTTCCTATTTGTTTCAGTCTTGTGATTCTAAGATTGGTTCAAGGTTTGGATGGCTAATCTGCGTTCATCGAGATTGTGTTTCCCAAACTTGATCGCAATCAAAGTTTCAAAGATGAAACGAAGTTAGAATTATGAAGAGTTCATAATTGCTAAAATTGAGAAACAAAGTTCTTGATTCAAAGTTTGGAGATCCATGTGGAATTGTGAATGCAATTGGCCTACGTTCATCGAGACCATCTATTGCTTAGTTTCGGCCACATGGACTACTTTCTTGGTTTCTTGAATTAGTGCGGGATTATGGTTGCCTAATGGCTTAGTTCGACCGCACTTCTTGTTGTCTTGATTTGGAATAATAACCGAAGTTGAAATAGTCTCATCTTCATAATTATAGAGAAACTAATGACACATAAATATCATGCTTAAATTAATGAAGATTAATTTAGTGGCTAAACTTGATGTGTAACATGTTTATATTATGTGCTCATAAATGTGTTATATGCTATATGTGATGAACCTTCAAAGAAAGTTTTAAGTCTTTTATTGCCATGCCATGATTAAAACACTTGTTAGTACATGAGTGATTTTAATGTAGATTCGCCCTAGCGAGGTGCATTAAATTTGTTTATGTATGAGCAAGATAGATAGTGTGGGCACGCCCTAGCGGGACACATTAACTGTGCGTTTAAAATTGTTAGACTTAATTGGGCGTCAAAACAGTTTTGGGCCTAGGCAAAGATGAGGTTTAACATGCTTTTTGAAATCGGATTTCCTAAAGAATCTCATAAAAAGAACTAAGAGTCATATGAGATATGATTGACAAGAGTTGTCTACCTAATTAATTTGATTTTGTGTAATCCGCCTTAGCGGACTTGAAATTAAATTAAAGTTGGATCTTAACCCATTTGAATTATATTATACATTGGATGTATATGAAGGTTATATAATTTAGTGGGAGTATTTTGTTTGAAAAATACATTATTTATCTCTTTAATGAAAACCGGTACTTATTAAATTTTGGAAATTTTGCATATTTGTAGATAATGACTAATAACACTCAATCAATGTCGTTGCGATCGATCCTTGAGAAGGATAAGCTCGAAGAGAATGGTACCAACTTTATGGATTGGATCCGTAGCATAAGAATCGTTCTTAGGCAAGAAGATAAGTTGTACATTCTCGATGGGCCTCTCCCCGCTGAACCACCGCCTACTGCCCCTAGGGTAGAAAGAGACAATTACAAGAAACATCGTAATGATTCTAGAGATGTAAGTTGTCTCATGCTTGCTGCTATGTGTTCAAAACTCCAACAAAGTTTGGAACATTTGGAAGCCTATGAGATAGGCGTGGAGTTGAGAACCATGTTTCAAGAGCAAGCTAGGCAAGAGAGGTACAAGACCATTGTTGCATTCACTACTAGTAAAATGAATGAAGGGCAACAAGTGAGTCCTCACTTTCTTAAAATGAAAGGTTATGTAGAGCACCTTGAGAAACTTGGCTATCCAATCCCATTGGAGCTAGCCACGGATCTCATTCTTAATTCATTGCCTAAAAGTTATAATCAGTTTGTAATGAATTATAACATGCATGGAATGGATAAGAATCTCTCTGAGTTGCATGGGATGCTCAAAACTGCAGAGATGAAAATTGTGGAGAAAGGTTCTCCCGTGCTCTTGGTTCATGATGGGAAGAAGCCTGGTGCTAAAGGCAAGGGTAAGGCAAAAGTTGTCAAACCCAAGATAAGCAAGGCAAAGGTTGCCAAGGCTTCTGAGGCAAAACCCGATTCACAAAAGGATGCAATCTGTTTCCATTGTCAAGAAATTGGTCATTGGAAACGTAATTGCAAGGCTTTCTTGGAAGAGCAAAAGAAGAAGAAGAGCAGCAAGGCTGCGACTTCAGGTATCTATATGATAGATATTCTCCTTTCTACCACTGATTCTTGGGTATTGGATACCGGATGTGGTTCTCACATTTGTCTAAATGTGCAGGGACTAAAGAATAGGAGACTGCTTAAAGAAGGTGAAGTAGATCTACGCGTGGGGAATGGAGCAAGAGTTGCTGCATTAGCCGTAGGGACTTATGAAGTCACTTTACCTTCCGGATTAATTCTTGTTTTGAACAATTGTTATTATGTTCCGGATTTAAGCAGAAATATTATTTCAATTTCTTGTTTGGATAATGAAGGTTTCAAGTTTCTTATTGAGAATAAGAAATTTTCTATTTATTTAAATGATGTGCTTTATGGTATTGCTAATTCATTTAATGGCCTTTATATCTTGGATGTCAAGAATGAAAATAATGTCTATCATGTAAATAAGAAATCTAAACCTAATGATGTAAATCATACTTATTTGTGGCATTGCCGTCTTGGTCATATTAATGAGAAGCGTATCTCAAAACTCCATGGGGACGGACTTTTGGGTTCATGTGACTTAGAGTCATATGATACTTGTGAGTCGTGTCTTCTTGGAAAAATGACTAAGACACCTTTTACCAAGTTGGGTGAAAGGGCAAGCGACTTATTGGGGTTGATACATTCCGATGTATGCGGACCATTAAGTAGCAATGCTAGGGGAGGATTTCAATACTTCATAACCTTCACTGATGATTATAGTAGATTTGGGTATGTTTACCTAATGAAACATAAAAGTGAAGCATTTGAGATATTTAGAATATTTCAAAATGAAGTAGAAAAACAACTTGGCAAAAGTATAAAGGCACTTCGATCAGATCGAGGTGGTGAATACTTAAGTCAAGAATTTGACGATCATCTAAAGAATTGTGGAATAGTTTCACAATTAACTCCGCCCGGAACACCACAATGGAATGGTGTGTCTGAGAGGAGAAATCGGACTTTGTTAGACATGGTTCGATCAATGATGAGTCAAGTTGATCTTCCAATATCCTTTTGGGGTTACGCCCTAGAAACCGCTGCTTTCACACTAAATCAAGTTCCAACTAAATCGGTTCCAAAGACTCCATATGAGATGTGGAGTGGAAACAAACCTAGTTTATCTTTCATGAGGATTTGGGGTTGCGAAGTTTATGTCAAGAGACTTATCTCTGACAAACTAGCACACAAATCTGATAAATGTATTTTCGTGGGATATCCTAAGGAAACTAAAGGATATTACTTTTACAACCGAGAGGACAACAAAGTGTTTGTTGCCCGAACTGGTGTCTTTCTAGAGAAAGAGTTTCTCTCCAAAGAAATCAGTGGGAGTAAAATAAATCTTGAAGAAATTCGAGACCCAGAAAATAACATTGAACCAATAGTGGAACAAGAACAAGAACCACAAGGAGTTGTGGAACCTGTTCAAAATACACAAGCATCTCGCAGATCTAGTAGGTTACGATCCGAGCCCGAGAGATATGGATTTCTCGTAACGGATAGTAATGAGGTAGAAATCATTGAGAATGATGAACCGTCAACCTACCAAGAGGCGATGTCTTCTCCTGATTCGGACAAGTGGCTTGGAGCCATGGAATCCGAATTGCAATCCATGCAAGACAATCAAGTTTGGAATTTGATTGATGCGCCCGAAGGTGTAAAAACCATAGGATGCAAATGGGTCTTCAAGAAGAAGACTGACATGGATGGGAAGGTGCATACTTACAAAGCTAGGCTTGTAGCGAAAGGTTATAGGCAAGTTCATGGTATTGACTATGATGAGACCTTTTCACCCGTAGCAATGATCAAGTCTATAAGAATTTTGCTTGCCATTGCCGCATATCATGACTATGAAATATGGCAGATGGACGTCAAAACCGCTTTCCTGAATGGAAAACTCCAAGAGGATGTGTATATGACACAACCAGAAGGTTTTGAACAAGATTCTAAGGTATGCAAATTGCAGAGATCCATCTATGGATTGAAGCAAGCTTCTAGGAGTTGGAATCTCCGTTTTGATGAATCGGTCAAAGAGTTTGGTTTCATCAAGAACGAAGATGAGCCTTGTGTATACAAGAAGATTAGTGGGAGCATAGTGCTATTCCTTATTTTATATGTGGATGACATATTACTCATTGGAAACGACATTCCTACACTTCAGTCTGTGAAGACTTGGTTAGGGAAGTGCTTCGCAATGAAAGATATGGGTGAAGCCGCATATATTCTTGGCATTAAGATCTATAGAGATAGATCAAGGGGCTACTTGGTTTAAGCCAAAGTACATACATTGACAAGGTCATTAGAAGATTCCGTATGGAAAATTCTAAGAGAGGCACCTTGCCCGTGTTACATGGAGTTTCTCTAAGCAAGACTCAATGTCCTAAGACAAAAGATGAGCGTGAGAAAATGAATGATGTTCCATATGCTTCGGCAATTGGGTCCATCATGTATGCCATGATTTGTACTAGGCCGGATGTATCTTATGCTTTGAGCATGACAAGTAGATACCAATCCGACCCTGGCGAAAATCACTGGATAGCTGTAAAAGCGATTCTTAAGTACTTAAGAAGAACTAAAGACTCGTTTTTGGTCTATGGAGGAATGGAAGATGATCTCGTTGTAAATGCTTACACAGATGCAAGCTTCCAAACCGACAAAGATGATAGCCGATCGCAATCGGGTTTTGTGTTTATGTTAAATGGTGGAGCTGTAAGCTGGAAGAGTTCCAAGCAAAGTACAACCGCTGATTCTAACACAGAAGCTGAGTATATTGCTGCATCGGATGCTGCAAAGGAAGCTGTTTGGATTAAGAAGTTCATAACTGAACTTGAAGTGGTTCCTTGTATTGCTAATCCAATAGACCTTTATTGCGATAATAATGGTGCTATTGCTCAAGCAAAGGAACCAAGAGCACATCAGAAATCCAAACACATACTTAGGCATTTTCATATCATTCGAGAGATCGTTGATAGGGAGACGTAAATATATGCAGAGTACCTACTGATGACAATGTTGCGGACCCGCTAACAAAGGGACTTCCACAAGCTAAACATGATGGTCATGTTAGGTCCATGGGTATTAGATACATGGGAGATTGGGCCTAGGGCAAGTGGGAGATTGTTGGTAGTGGTGCCCTAGGCACGTTTAATAAACGTTGTAATTGTTATCATTTATTTCATATCAATAAAGAGATGTTTTGATTATTATTATTGTTCATGTTTACTTATAATAATCTCCGTCCCTAGTACTTGTTAAGCACTAGTACAAAGGCTAAATGATCATGCGATGATCATGTTAGATTTATGGGTACTTGTTTGGAACAAGGTACTGGACATGACCCGCTCTATGAGATTTATGTCATGGTCTATGTCGTACATATATCTCATATTAGTTATGTCATTTGAATCCTTAGACATGAAGTTATTATAGTCTTCCACTTGATGAACATTGTGTTTGACATATTCAAACGCTACCTTAACACGGTAGTTATAAAGGGTATGATTGGCATAATCGGATTCCCGTTGGGAAGAATAATAAGCTAAATGGATTTGTCCCTCCACGGAGAGATGTCAAGCTTGGGCCTCTCGTAGGAATGATGTTGATGAAATGTTCGGCCGGACTCAAATGAATTGATTGGATCAATGTCATTTGGATTATCAACATATTCGGAATCGAGAAAGTATTGAACAAAACAAGTTGACTGTTTGACCATGACTTGTGTTCAATGACATCGTGGACAAAGGGATTGTGACATATTCTAAAGGAATGCGAACTTGTATCTAGTTATACTATTTGGGTAGATATGACGGTTTGCTAGAACCTAATCATATCTTATGGGATCACGTTTGAGCTCATTGCCAACTTAGTATAATCCTAGAGGGTCACACACAATAGAACGAATCTTTAAAAAGGACTACATTGGAATTTTGGAAATTCTGGACTTTATGAGAAGTGGGCGACCGCACATAATGGATTGGGCGGCCGCACACTTATTTCAGTTTTGTACCAGTTTTGTTTCAGAATGTTGTGCGACCGCACAGATGGTTTTGGGCGGCCGCACAGTGCTGTCGGGTGGCAGATTCCTAATTTGATTAGGAAACGAATTTTGGACGGATTTTGACACAAGTTTCCTATTTGGAATAGGTCATACTTGTGTATAAAAGACCAAATTCGGCCAGCACTCAAGGCCAATGATTTTGTGAGTCTCAAAGAGTTTGAGAGAGGGTTTATTTTGTTCCAAGACATTCTTGGTTGAGGAACAAAATAATACACAAAATAAATTCCATATAGTTCTTTTGATTGTGAAAAAGTGTTTCACAATTTGGTCTAGCAACCAAGATCAAAGAAGCTCCTTTGATATTCGTTCGAAGTGTGGATACCGCTAGAGGGTGAAAATCATCATCTTCAAAGTTCGTGTTCAAGCTTTGTGATCGTGATCAAGTCTTCAAACCTCCACCAAAGACCAAGAGAATTTGATAGCCATCAAGGGTTAGTTTATTCCTTTATTCTTATGTTGTATTTGATTTAATCATATGAACGGATCCATGGCTTTGGGTTTCAAAATTTTAAATGCTAATTTCCGCTGCGCATGTTTGATCGAAACCCAACTACCCACCTAGGTCATACTAGTCCACCTAGACTTATACTTAGAGCCAAACCATAGCTCTGATACCAACTGTCACGACCCCGGACCCCGCGGGCCCGAGACCGCGAGCTGGACGTCGACTTAAGACCAAAACTGAGAAATACTGAGGTTTAAAAATTCCATTTGATACCAAAAGGTGATGATCCAAAGTTTTACAAATCCAAATTTGACAAAAACCAAATACAACTATCATAAACTTCTACAAGTTTATGCCCAACAAAATACGAATATACAATTCTTAATGACGTCATTGACCGGTACAACTATCCCAAAAAGGTTACACATTTATATAATGTAAACCAACCTATAACAACCTTCCCCAAAAGAATGTATCCACACTCGACGTCCTCTTTCTCGTGATCAGCGAGACTAATCCTTAGCACCTGGGGGGGGGGGGTTAAGGAAAAACAAAGATAAAAGAAAGGGGGTGAGATAAATCTCAATAAGTTACTAATGCAACTACATGACATGCTATGATGCAATATACAATAATAAATCAGAGATAACACGTAGCAGTTATCACATAACAGATAGCAGCGGAAATAACACATAACAAAGGATATAGCCAAGGTTTTCCAAACCGGTACATCCAAATAAAGGATCGCTGCGCAGCTTCAATAATCAACAAATCATCATCTTCATAATAGCATGAAAGCCGAAGAGAAATCCCCGGTACCGAAACCAACAACCATAAAAGTGTCACAAAGGACAAGAGCCATGACACAAAGTCATGCCCGGTAGCTAGATACATTCCCAAAGGAAGCTAACTTATCCTTTCCAAGGCCAATCTGGATAAGGGGTATAGAAGGGGGCAAAACAATGGTCAACATTATAATGGACTTGGCTTTGCCATTATAATCATTCCCATCGCCCGATGCAACAAATATGCCAGCTGGGCTTCTAATTAAATGCTAAGTAATAATATTTTAGCATGAATAAACAACTTAAGGTTCCAAAGTAGGGAACCATACCAAGAAGTCACCAAGAAAGTGAAATGAACCAACAACACACAATTAAAGTGTTCCAACAATCTCAATTAACACTTAATTAATTTCCAACACAAACTTAATCACAAAGGACCCAATTCTGATAGGGAGGGCATATACATTCATATACATGGTATATGTATGTATATTATATACTATTATAGATTGTATGACCAATCTATAGGCAGCTAATCTATAGATAGCATATCTTAAGTAGGTTACTACTTAAGATATATAAACAACAGATAATCGTAGATATATTCATATCTACTTGCTTAATTACCGGGTATACTATATAACCGGGTATACTATATAAAAGGATTGTTTCCCCCCTTCGCTATCGCTCGTCCCCCTCAGGGGGAGATAGCAACAATAACTACTATTTTAATAACAACTATTCTAAATAACTACTTTGAAATAACTACTTTGCAATAACAACAACTATCAACAACTACTATTTGCAATAACTAAATTTATAACTATAACAATAGCACTAGAGTGTACTACAATGTTCACTAAGGTCAACTAGAAGGACACCCAAGATTTGGATCAAAACGCATTCTTCAACCACACAAAATAACAAATGTAAACTTTCAGAGGACTGTGCGGCCGCCCACCAGGGACAGTGCGGTCGCCCAAACAAGCCCTCAAACACGACCAAAAGATTTCAGATAGATGTGCGGTCGCCCAGACAATTTTGGGCGGTCGCCCAATCTTCTGAAATGCTGGAAATCGGGAAGAACAAAATGGGTTCTTCCATTTTCATACCAAAACACATTTCAACCAAAATCCAACCCTCTAACTAGCATACTAAAGTATCAAAACAACTTATAGTCCAAAAAGACTCATACAACAACATTTAACAACCAAAATCAAGAATCAAACCCAACATTCATAAATCACCATTTTTGACCAAAACTCAAATAAATTCCAAATAAATTGCAACCTCATTCAAACTTCAAATATAACAACAAAAGCATTATATGAACATGATATGAACATTTTAACATCAAAATGGGGGAAAAGTAACTTACTTGGATTTTCTCAAAGTTGATGGATTTCAAATATTTTTGATTCTACGCGATCCTATCGACGATCTAAACACATTTCACGTTTTAAGAAATAAGAGATTATGAGAGTAAGAGGAAGAAAATGAAGAGAGAAGTGAAAGGGAATTTTTTACCTTTTTTGGATAGAGAGAGAGAGAGCAAGCTGGGAGATGGAGTAGTGAGGGAGAAGGGGAGGAGTAGGGAGGGAGTAGGGAAATGATTTAAAGAATTTACACTTAGGCCCCCTCCACTACACTACACACAATTCTACACTCCCTACTAACAATTAAGACCCAACAATACTATACTAGCACAAATGACCCAAATAAAATGCTGGGAATAATTATAAAACATAAAATGCACACATAAATATTTAAATAAATAATAATTTAAATAAATAAACAAGCGAATAAATAAATAATTATTATTTATTACTAATAAGATAGAGCCTAGATTTCGGGTCGTGACAACTTCTCCAAGAAATGGCTCCACCGGCTAATGTGAAGACATAACCAGACGTTGATTTACGGCTGTCTTGGCATCCAGCAAAGTCGGAATCGGAATACCCAACGATCTCAAGATGATTCGACTTTGAATATGTAAGCATGTAGTCCTTGGTGTTTTGTAAATACCGCATCACTCTTTTGGCTGCGACCCAATGTTCTCTCCCCGGATTGCTTTGGTATCGACCAAGCATTCCAACAATAAAAGCTAAGTCTGGACGAGTACAGACTTGAGCATACATTAAGCTTCCTACTGCTGATGCGTAAGGGATGTTTTCCATATACTTGGTTTCAAAATTGTTTTTGGGACATTGATGTAGACTGAATTTATCTCCTTTAGAGACAGGGGTGTCATGTGGTTTACAGTTTTGCATGCTAAACCTTTGTAATACCTTCTCTATATAGGCCTTTTGTGATAATCCTAAAGTACCTCGTGAGCGATCACGGTGTATTTGGATTCCTAATACAAAAGATGCCTCACCAAGATCTTTCATTTCAAATTTGTTTGAAAGAAATTTCTTAGTTTCTTTTAGAAGGTTTATATCATTACTAGCTAAAAAAATATCATCCACATATAAGACTAAGAATATAAACTTACTCCCACTGAACTTATGGTATATACAATCTTCACCAATATTCATTTCAAAGCCAAATGAAAGAATTACTTGGTTAAATTTGAGATACCATTGACGGGAAGCTTGCTTGAGCCCATAAATGGATTTCTTAAGTTTACAAACTAAATGATTAGTTTGTTCCAAATCATCCACCATTTCTGGTTTTTTCATATAGATGGTTTCCTCAATGTCTCCATTGAGAAAAGCTGTCTTAACATCCATTTGATGAAGCTCAAGATCAAAATGTGCTACTAATGCCATAATGATCCTAAAGGAGTTTTTAGAAGATACCAGAGAGAATGTTTCTTTGTAATCAATACCTTCTTTTTGAGTAAAACCTTTAGCAACAAGACGAGCCTTATATCTTTCCACATTACCTTGTGAATCCCTTTTGGTTTTAAATATCCATTTACAACCAATAGGTTTCACATCCTTCGGTAATGGGACAAGATCCCAAACGTCGTTGTCTTTCATAGATTTCAACTCTTCATTAATGGCATTGATCCACTTATGAGAATTAGGACTATTAATGGCTTGATGGAAGGTGAGAGGCTCATCTCCCACTAAGACTAAGTGTCCTTCATTCTCGGCTAGATACACCTCATAATCATCCGAGATGGCACTTCTTCTTACTCTATTTGATCTTCTTAAAGGCACCGGTTCTTCCTCATTTTGAGGTTGTTGAATTTCCTCATTTTGATCAACATTTTCATGTTGTTCAATATTTATAGGGGAGTCAATATTTTGAATTTGTTCATCTTGAATTTCAGGTACAAGTACTTGATTTTCAATTGGAACTACTAAGGGAAGAGGTATAGAAATGAATTCCTCCTCTTCCTTAAATTCAAAATTATTATTCCTAATTTCCCCTCTAAACTCAACATCCTCAAAGAACCTAGCATTTCCCGTTTCAAAAAACGTTCTAGATTTCGGGTTGTAAAATTTATAGCCCCTTGATCTCTCGGCATACCCTATAAAGTAGCAACTAACTGTCTTAGCGTCCAGTTTTCCTTCGTTAGGCCTATAAGGCCTAGCTTCTGCTGGACAACCCCAAACATGAAGATAATTTAAGGACGGTTTCTTATTCGTCCATAATTAATAAGGGATTTTATTGTTAGTAGCCTTAGAGGGAGCCCTATTGAGAAGATAAGTTGCGGTTTTTAAAGCATCGCCCCATAATGAGTGAGGTAAAGAAGTATTAGAAACCATACTTCTTACCATTTCTTGAAGGGTTCTATTACGTCTCTCAGCTACACCATTCATGCTAGGCGAACCTGGCATAGTGTAGTGAGGGACAATCCCACACTCTTCTAAGTAGCGAGCAAAAGGACCCGGACGTTGTTCTCCCGAACCGTCATTCCGACCATAGTATTCACCACCACGATCGGATCTAACGTTCTTAATAGTCTTACCTAGTTGATTTTCAACTTCGGCCTTAAAAGATTTGAAAACGTCCAATGATTGAGATTTTTCATGAAGTAAATAAATGTATCCATATCGAGAGTAGTCGTCTATGAACGTAATAAAGTATTGTTGACCATTCCAAGAAGGAGTAGTAAATGGCCCACAAATATCCGTATGTATTAGTTCTAAGACGCTTGATGCTATCGAGGATACTTTTCTTTTCGAGTTTGTAAACTTTCCTTTTAGGCATTCAATGCAAAAGTCCTTTTCAGGAACATCAAGTTTATTTATGATTCCTTCTGACACAAGCTTATCAATTCTCCTTTTGGAGATATGACCCAAACGCCTATGCCATAAGGTATAAGAATTTTCACTTGAAAACTTTCGCTTCTTAGATTTAGTTTCATTATTATGGGACTCATTGATTGTTTGAGTAGTGTTAAGCAAATAAAGATTATCACTACTCGATAAAGTACTAGTACCAACAATAATGGAATTGAAATATAAATCACATCTATTATTACCAAATGAACAAGAGTAACCCTCTTTGTCCAAAACAGTGATAGATATTAAATTCCTTCTAAACGAAGGTACAATAAAAGTATTATTTAATACAAAATAATATCCTGTACTTAACAACAATCTAAAGGTTCCAATGCCTATGACTTCTACTAGGTTCCCAGCTCCCATATAGATGAATCTTTCATCCTTGCTAGGTCTTCGGTAATTCAGGCAACCCTGCATAGACATACTAATGTGAGTTGTTGCACCAGAATCCAACCATCATGTATATGAAGGAATTGAAACTAAATTAGCCTCAGTACAAACAAGACCAAATGACATACCTTTCTTAGCACGCCAAGCGTGATACTTAGGGCAGTCATACTTCATGTGCGTAGGGTCCTTGCAAAAGAAGCACTTCTTTTCCTTACGATCATCAGATGATCCTTTAGGCTTCTTATTGCTTGTTACCGCAATTTCCTTCCCTCTTCTCTTAGTCCCATGAGAAGAGGTGGATGCTAAATGAGCACCTTCAATTTTAGGTTGCTTCAACCTATCTTCCTCTTGAGTCACATGTGAGATTAATTCATTAATATCCCACTTGTCTTTCTGACAATTATAGGTCACCTCAAAGTGACCAACTGAGGAGGAAGAGAAATCAACACTAAATGGACGAGAAGATCTTCCGATATCTCTAACTTAAGTCCTTTTAGTTTAGTTGATAAGTGAAGCATTTCTAAAATATACTCCCTTAAGTTCCCGGTACCCTTGTACTTCATGGAAACAAGCTTTCTTAAACAAGAACTTGTTTCCGACTTTTCGCTTTTGGCAAAGCGCCGTTCAAGGGTCTCAAGAAAGGTTTTAGCATCAACGTCCTCGGGGACACTGTTAAGAAATGCCTCCGGGACGACATTTTTCATGATCATAAGACTTACGCGATTAGAGCGTTTCCACTTCTCAGAGTTCAATCGATCCTCAGCGGTGCTATCTTCACTAAGAGGAAGAGGAATAGGCTCCCTAAATGCGAGGTCTATGTCCATACAGCCCAAGATCATAGTAATTTTGTTTTTCCAAGTTTAAAGTTTGTCCCATTAAGCATCGGAATCGTGCTCATCGCAGCAGTAATAGAAGAAGCGGTAAGTAAATCTGGGAATCGAGAACAAGAATGAATACAAAACAATAATAAGTAACTACATTATGAATTAAAAGATTAATTATATCAAATGAAATCCATCAATAAAGCAATTAACATGACATCAAAACTAATCTTTGGATTGCGAATTGACTCATAAATAATTACTTTAGATGACAAGTAATTTGAACAATATTTGATTAAATGCTTAATCTTCCTTTGGGTTGTCTTAAGCATTTAATAAAATTACTAAATGTTCATTTTATATGTCATAACATGAATGCTTAAGACTTTCTTAGTACGTGGCGTTGTTCAACCTTAGTCGTTCCACCAATCCGTTCGGATGCTTGAGGAGACCAGTCAAGGTTTCCAGCCTGATATACCATCATTAGTCAAATGTCAAGATCTTCTTTGGAAAATTCAAGTCATTCATATCTTAAACATTCAACACTTTACAATTTTTGGGTTTAAATAACGTTAATTACTTAGGCGATAATATTATTTAAACAATGAATAAAATTGTCAAAGCATATAATTAATCAAAATTTTTATGGTTTGAAAAATGTATGTTTTGTTAATAAATAAATAAATAAAATAGACCCAATTATCATAACATGCCTAAAGGGCATGACCTTTCATTTCCAAAACAATGCACCCGAATACACTGTACATGACCTTTTTTTTTTTTTTTAATGGATTCGGTTTGACCGAATTAGATAGAACTTTGAAAGTGTACCATTCGGTTTGACCGAATCACATAGAACTATGAAACTGTACCAAGAATCTTGGTACCCTTTACTTGCATAAAAAAAATGCCAATAATTACGGTCAAGCGAGTAGATCCACATGTTATGTACTTAAAACATAAAACCATGCTATTTAGGATAATCTTGCTTTAAAATTTAGTGGAATCAAGTGAGTAGATCCACATGGTATGCATTTAGACATAAAACCATGTTATGAAGGGATAGTATCACAAGAACCATTTTTAAATAACAAAACTTTTCCAAACCATTTACTTAATTTAGATGAAGATCATCAATACTCTATTAATGAATTAAAGTCCTTAATCAATCATCAAATACCTTAAGATTCAACAGGGAAAATGAATCATAGTCAAAGCATGAAGCCTTTCTTAAAACAAGAACTCAAACTCAAACTAAATAATGAGCGGGCTCTGATACCAATTGTTGGAACAATTATAATCCCCTGATGCCTAACTCATATTTAGAAGAAGAATGAGGAAAAGATGAAGCGGAAGCATGTAATAAATGTATACCTGTTGAATCCATCTTGATGTCTTGAAGGTAGAATAAGAATGAAGTAGAAGACAATGTAGGGAGATGATCTTCTAAATGAAAGTGTCTCTTAGTTTCTCAAAAGTTCTTTCAATAATGAAGAGATAATTTAGATGAGAGAAAGTAAGAATCAAGTATGTTTTAGGCTTGATGGAGAGGCCTTTAAATAGTAAACATGGTGACACTTCAAATAGGGACCATACCTATTCATTTCTAAAGCAATGTTGATTTACCATCTTGCCCATCAAAGATAGATAAATAACATTTCAGGGATTCTACACATTGACTATTTTGACCATACTTTATATTAATGTCATAGTCATGATTTTATTTATGGAAGGTACCTATTAACTTGTGTTGCAAGCCACAATTATCTAACATTTGTACTTAAAATTGAGTTAAAATTGAGAGACGTATGTAGTGGAACCACCGGATGCGGATGCCGCCTATTGGATTTAATATTAAAACAAGTGAATTGCTTGAGTATTGTTCACTTTAATATAAAAAAAAAAACATAAAAAAACATTAAAAAAAAAAAAAAACAAATTCCTTAGCGTACTTTCTAAATATGGAAAAAAAATTGAGTTACTCCAGTGACACAAGTAATCTGGAATTCTAGAAAAGTTTGAAATGTTCAGGTGTTATTATACTACAACCAAACCAGTTTTAAAATAGAAATAATAATGATAATAATAATAATATATAAATAATATATAAATAATAGGACCCATATTACGTGTTGATGATGAAAAATAGTTTAGGATGTTTGCGTGATTGACGTTGAGATGTACAAAATTAATTAAATAAGGTTTCCTGTCCGTTGGGAAGATCTCTCCGAATCTTACTAACTACTACAAGACATGTCCAAATAGAACTGGGAACCGACGGAACGGCGGGTAGAACCGGAACCGGGAACCGGCGAGAACCGGGAACCGCCGGAACCGGGAACCGAACGGAACCGAGAACCGGATTGAAACGGTTCGAATACGAATCCAACATATTTAGAACCGAGGAACCGGCGGAACCGGAACCGAGGACCGGAACCGAGAACCGGGAACCGGGAACCGAACGGTATATACTGATATACATACTCCCTCCGTCCCAAAATACTTTTAGTTCTAGGATTTTCACACAAATTAAGAAAAAAAAAATTAATACATGTGTAATGGACTATATTACTCTTGGAACATTTCAAGTATCAAGACAATTTAATACTTTTACATTGATAACACTATCATAAATAAGGGAATATTTGATAAACAAATGTCAAAAATGTATAGATAATAGCAAAACTACAAACATTTTGGGACAAACTTCAACTCCTTAAACTACAAGTATTTTGAAATGGCGGGAGTATTACATTTTAAACTACAAATATTTTGGGACGGAGGGAGTATTACATGCTTAGTAGATGGTGAGATGGAACCGGTGGAACCGTCGGAACCGGAACCGGCGGTTAGAACCGGGAACCGGGAACCGGATTAAGATGGTTCGAATACGGTTCCGGCCATTTGGGAACCGGGAACCGGCGGTTCCGGAACCGGGAACCGGAACCGGAACCGTTTGGACATGTCTAACTACTACTCGATTATCCAATGTGAGAGAAAGATAATAAATAAAATTAAAGGTTCACTTCACTTGTTAAAGCAAGTAATTACTCGTTTTATCAAATTTCCTTCAAATTCATACTCCCTCCGTCCCATCATATACTTCAAAAAAAAAATGGGCACAAGAATTAAGATGATAATCTTTATACTCTCTCTGTCCCGTTTTAAGGTTTTTACTTTCCTTTTCAGTCTGTTCCAATTTAAGGTTTTTACTTTACTTTATTACCTAAAATGGAAAGTGGGTCCCACTTGTCATTCTTCACAACAAAAACTTCCTACCCACTTTCTCTTTCCTACTTTACTTTTCATACTCACAACATTTACTTTTTCTTAATCTCCGTGCAAAGTCAAAGTAAGAACATTAATTTGGGACGGAGGGAGTATTACATAATACAGATAGAGTATTGTGAGTATAGAAAGTGGGTAGGAGGGAGAAAGTGGGGTAGAGAATAGTTAGTGGATAGTTGTTGTGTGTATGACATGTAGGTCCCACTAAATAAAAAAATATAAAAAACTTTCTTTTTTTAGATTTTGAAGTTTAAAATGGGACACCCAAAAGGAAAAATTTTGAAGTTTAAAATGGGACGGAGGGAGTATATCTCTATCTGTATTCAAAATAAATGTTGTGTTTAATTTGTCAAAACTTTTACATAAAGTATAAAAAAAATACTACATACACCATTGATAATATTATTAATACTAAGTTTTAGATTTTCATTATGATAATTATATAACAAAAAATTATTGCTCAAAGTTTTTTCAAAATAATAACAACGAAAAAATTATAAAAAAAATATTTTGTGACGGACGGACGGAGTTGATCAATCAAGAAGGCTATTCTAATTCATTCCAAAGTCTTCACCTCAACTCCAAACATGACCCACTTTTGTCTCCCCCTTTTTTCCTGTGTTTATGTTTGTATGTCTTTTCCATAGTTTTTTTTCCTTCTCTTTGATCACCTTAAGTCAAATTTTCCCATATAAGAAAATCTCTTTTCTCACCCTCATGATTTGATTACTTTTGGTGAAAGCTTGTTCTCTTTTTCTATACTCTTGTATCTTTTTCTGATAATTAGTCATATTTATACTTATTATATGCATAGATTTCATTTGAAAGATTGTACGTTATGATATATATTTTATACTAAGATTTTATCCAAAAATCCACATATATAATAGATGTTCATGCACTGAGTTGGAATAGAATTATTGAAATGGTAGAGTAATTTGCACTCATGAAATTACTAGAAAGTGAAACGGATCGAATGAGATCATAACGTACTTCCTCCGTGGTTAAATAAATGTCTAAATTCGAAAAAAAAAAATCTTCACAAAATAAATGTCTTTTATTTATTATTCTTTTTTTTTTTTTAAAAAAAAAAAAAGATAACTAAATCTCTCCTCATCATATAATAACTCAAACTTAGACTCATCATGCAGTGTCCCTCATCATATAATAAACTCAAACTTATAAGACTCATATGCAATATAGTGAGGTCATTAAGGGTTTTTATGTACTTATGCTATTAAACATGTTTGTATTTAATATTCTTACAAATCTCCTAAATATCGTGAGAACCGTGAGAACTTGGATACATTAGGTAAAAAACTAATGTATCCAATTGTTCACTTGGATACATCACTGGATACATTACTCGGATACATTAGGTAAAAACTAATGTATCCAATGTGCACTTGGATACATCATTGGATACATTAAGTTCTCATGGTTCTCACGATATTTAGGTTCTCATTTGAGTACCTATATACTCCCTCTGTCCTAGCTCACTTGACACCTTTTGACCAAAACTGGTCAACTTAAGGTCAGTTTGACCAACACTTTATAGAAATATTTATGATCCGAATAAAAATTAAAAAAAATGTAAAATGATCACCATTAAAAATCCCCTCAATAACAATTTTTAATTTTTTTTTGGAACATAAATATTTCTATAAAGTGTTAGTCAAAACGACCATATGTTGACCAGTTTTGATCAAAAGGTGTCAAGTGAGCTGGGACGGAGGGAGTATATATATATATATATATATATATATTATATATATATATATATATATATATATATATATATGTGTGTGTGTGTGTGTGTGTGTGTGTGTGTGTGTGTGTGTGTATATATATATATATATATAAGTATGTATATTTCTGTTTAAAGTTAACGTTCAATTAAATTAGTAACTAACAATTAAAATGAAATTATTTTCTCAAGACAAATGGAGTAGTTAATAAGGACCTGGAATTACTCCAGCGCTCCAACGTGTAAAAATCATACAACATTTTATAAAACGTTTGCTAGAAAATGTAAAACGTTCACTACTCAATGTGAAAAACAAAATCAAACGTGTTAGTTTCGTATTAGCTCCACGTTCTACCGAAACTTTAGTTTTTTTTATATTGAGTAGTACACGTTTTACGTTGTGTAGCAAACATTTTACAAAACATTGTTTCGTTTTCACTTGCTGGAGCGCTGGAGCAAAGCTCTCGTTGAGGAGGTTCGAAATGCAGTTAATAACATTGGCTGGAGGCAGTGACGGATCTAGACCCCCCTTGAATTTTTCTTTTCAGGGGGGTCAATATAGTATATTTGAAAATAGTAAAAAGTAAATTTGTAAAAATTATAAAAGTTAGAGGGGTCTAAGTACTCTCCTCAAAGAGCCTAGATCTATCCTGGTGGGAAGGATACAAAATGTCAACTGTTTATGTAAATGATACTTTCCCACTTTATAGTTACCATATTTTCTCAATAATCATAATTACGTGGAAGATGAGATGTTTGTGGGGGCTATTCATGAATACATATTAAATAATTGTGGGATCAAATAAGCTAATGGTCAATTTTGAGTTCCCTAACATAACATGGCTTCTAATATGGGACCTGAAATTATGGTTATAGATTTGAGACATAGATTAGGATCTTGAAAATAGATATATGATTAGAAATGTTAAGACATTGATTAGATCAAACCTAACCACCTTTTTGCTTTATTATGTGGATCCAATGGCTTCTTAACTTGTGTACCTTTTTTCTTCTCTTGTGGTGGAGGATTCAGAAATGTTTGTTTATTCAAGACTTTCGTTGTGTCGCTGCAGTATGAGATATAGTCACGCTTAATAGTTTGTAATTAATGGTTGAGATTAACTAGATTACACATAAAAACTTAAATTTGTCTAAGACGTAACAATTTAACTTCAGTTGTTGATTTTAAAATAAAAAAACGTGACCGCATTTAAATTATACGCTGCAGCGGAATAACAGTGTCGTTACCCTTGTGATGGCTTACAAACTAGCTAGGGTTGGTCCACCATCACCATCACCATCTATAAGGTTCACATTACATTAAGTTGGTCTGACTCAGAAAGGAAATATGTTGAAGTGACTGACTTTCTCATATTAATGTGAGGAGTCATGCTCCTTAAGGTTGGAACTTAACATAAGAGTTGTTGAGACTTGCATGGACCTTACTAGTATATACTCCCTCCGTCCCACTCGAAATAGGACGTTTTGCCATTTTGGGTGTCCCACTCGAAATAGGACATCATAAAATGGAAAGCTTTTATTACTTTTTTATTAGTAGGACCCACTTGTCATACTCACAATTTATTTCCATTTATTACTCCCCACCCACTTTCTCTCTCCTTCATACTCACAACACCTACTTTTCAAACAACTTTTAATAATAAAAGATTATTATTCTTTAATCCCCGTGTCGGGACTAGGAATCTTATTTCGGATGGGACGGAGGGAGTATTAAATAATGGTGGCCAAGTGAAAATTCATACACTTGTCCATGGCTTTACATAATCATTCATGCATCTCTTCAATCTATAGTCCACATCTCCATCTAATTTACTACCTCCGTCCCAGCTCAATGTGCACACTTACCTTTTAAGTGGGTGTCGTTGATATGTGCACAATCCAAAAAAGGAAAGTTTTTTATTACTTTTATAATCTTCCACTCATCCTCTCTCTTCCTCCCAACCACTCATTATTCTCCACTTATTCTCTTTCTTCCTCCCAACCACTCATTATTCTCCACTCACAATACTTTTGAATATAAATACTCTCTCCTTAAATCTTGTGCCCAACAGTAAACGTGCGTATTGAGTTGGGACGGAGGTAGTATTATTTATTTGTTTTTTTATTATGGTCATAATTAAATTTAGCCACAAAATTCTTCCTCAGGTCAAATCAGGGCTTGAAAACATGTTTAACTAAAATTGTATTTATAGTTTTCGCAAAATTATTGAGAAGCTTTCAAAATACTTGTTCGCTTGGTTACTTTCGAAAACTACTTCTTTCATACTTGTACTCCCCCGTCCATATCACAAATTTGAAAATTTTTCGGAATTCATTTAAAGATTTAAAGACAGAGGTAGTATTTTGTTATTAAACAAATATTCTGTAAAATACAAACAAATAAAACAATTCTTTCTTATTCATGGTATATGTCAAATAGCACTACCATAAGGAAACATGCCACAACAAGAAATGAAATAATATTTATACACTTTGTCTTTGTTTTGAAACATGCTAGGTTTGTGAGTGGTAGACTGCAGATTGGTGTCTACCTTTGGAACTATATAGGCTGTTTTTTGAGGTTAAGGTAGGGGGTGGGGTGGGGTGGGGTGGCACATGGGTACCCCCATTGATGTAGGGAGGGAACATGTGAAGATTGCAACAATTTGGTCTCTCACTATTCAAACATACCATGGGTAGGGCCCAATTTGGCACATTGGTCATGTATGGGTGGGGCCATATATGCTAGATTTGTGGTGAAGATGGGTCCCACATGAACTAATACCTCTCTAGTAATTTGGAGTTTTAAGTAGGGGTGATTAACATTAATTAATACTCTTATTAACATTGTCCAATCAATCTTTTCCCAGCCTTGTTGATTCATCAACAACTGTCTATAAACAAATGTTTTCTCTTTGAATGTTGTAATGGCTTCCACCATCAAAAAATAATTTATTTTAATTAATTCCCAAAAACACACTTTTTTTTTTTTATATATTAAAGGACACTAATCATGCTTACTTTGTTTGTTGATTGAAGGTGCATGATATATGCCTATATTATCTTTTATAAGATTGCCCAAATCTCTAATGGGCCCCACCAAGTTGTGCTTATCAAGGAAAAAATCAACCAATGGAAACAATAATTAAGCCCATTTAACATGAGATTATTTGAGACATGATCCCTATCATCATGATCATAATACTCCATTAACTTTTTAATCATCTTTTGTTCCTTTCCACAAACCATTACTTTGGAATGGACCAAAAAGGATTAAAAAGAATAACCCTAAAATGTGACTTAAGATTCAAGTTGTAATCCCCCTTTTTAGGATATGTTCAAAGCATAATAATATTATTAATTTTATAGTTTTACTCTTTCAAAGTATTCCAAACAATGTGGTAATAAGTCTCTCCATGTATTCCAAGTGACACTACCTACTTCTTTTTAAATATAATATTTAAAGTTGATGGATGGTGGAGTTAACTTTAAGTCATGGAATTTTAATCTCCTTCTCTCTCAATCTCTCTCAAATAGGACAAATCATGTAGTTGCATCCACATTTTTTTTTATTTTAAAAGCAAATTGCTATAACTTATTGAATTCAACAATTAATCTCGATAGTTAATTTCAAAATATAAATTATGTGACTGCATCTGAACTGTACAATACATTAAATTAATGAAAACTCGAAATAGCAGTCCCTTAGGTAGTATTTTTCTTTACGTATCATAATCTATGGGGGTGACTTCTATGCTTGATTGTACTCATCGTATCATAATAAATATTGTGATTATATTTTTGTCATCTTAAATTATTGATGCGTTAAAAAAAAAATATTTTTACTTTAATTTCATTATAGTATAAACGTAAAAACAAATAAAATAACATGCATGCATCACAATGGGATGCATGTTATGTATACTCTCTAGAATGTTAAAGGTGTATTTTTTATTTTATTTTTTTTTTTTAAAAAAGAAACCTAAAAGAGAGTATAATGAATTGAGTATAGAGATGGGATTGGAGGGGACTTGGTCAAGTAACGAGACAAAAACAAATGTGCTTTTATTTTGGGTTTGCTATTAATATAAGAAATTAAATAAATAAAATATAGACTATAGATACATAGACGGCTACATAAACACCACATAACATGTCATGCAAAGAAAACAGTTGGGGGACATCTGCACATGATTTTACATTATTAAATATTCTAATTTACTAATTAATTAGCTCAAATTAGTTTATGTCTTGCTTAATTATATAATCTGGCTTGCCACGTGGACTTATGACCCTAATCCATGCTGTCCATTTTGACAAATCCTCTTAATGTGGTCACCAAAATTTATTCATGGTCACAATCCACATCAATCCCCATACCTATGGTTAGTGTAATTCTTTACAAATGATATAATTAATTAATTCTCTTAGTCATTTTGAAAATTCTATATTATATGTATACATATATTTATAATAGAAGAATTTTTATAAATACTAAAAATATGCAAGTGTTAAAACTGAAGCTTCATCAAAATAAAAAGTCAAAAATTATAGTTGTATTAAATGACGACTAGCATGACTTACGAGTAATTTGTTTACAAATTCCACTTTCTAGTTAGTACATCTTCCAAGGGCATCTTAGTCATTACGGGCGTCGGCTAGAACTCCAAAAATGTTAAAAGTCAAGTACCTCTTCTGTTTCAAAATGATTTTCTCATTTGCTGTTTTTATTGTTTCAAAAAGTTCATTTTGATTTTACAATTTAAGCTTAAATATGCACAAACACAATATAACTAATGAAAAAAATATTTATGTTCTTAAAAAATTTAAATAATTAAATATTAAAATTATTTTGAGATTGAAAGAATATATCAAAATAAAAAAGGACTAAAAGGAGCTATCCTAGGAGCCTCCATTTCCAAAAGCTATTATCCTTGTTGTTTGACATGAGTTCTATTCTAGCTAGGCTTAGTGTGACAATGCTACATCTAGATAATAGTACATCTTATAGGCTAGCCATATTAGTATTCTCTAGCAAAAACTAACTTTCACAAATTGAGATCGAATCTCAATAGTTGTTCAGACAACTCCCTACAATAAAATTTAAAAAAGATCAATGTTCTCCGTTTCATTTGAATTAGGATAAATTTCTATTTTGGGTGTCCCACTCGAATTAGGACAACACAAAAATAGTAATGTTTTATTTAATGGGTCTCACATTCACACTCACAACAACTTTCCACTCATTATTCTCTATCCTACTTTCTTTCTCCTACTTCACTTTTCATACTCACAACACCTACTCCACTAACATTTTTTCTTTAATCCCCGTGTCCAACCAAAAAATCTTAATTCGGGTGGGACGGAGGGAGTATACAACAAATGTACATTAAAATGTTGCTCTCATATATCTGTTGCTTTCAATGGCTGAGTTTATCATATTTAGGGGTGGCATAGTAGGTATACCGACTTTTTTTACCTTGTACCAGTACCAACCAAGATGAAGTTGGTACACGAAAATGAGTACTAGTACCTAACCGTCAAACTCGGCATACCAACTTCTTGGTACGGTTGGTACTCGGTTGGTACGGTTGGTACTACATCTCTACCAAAGAAGGAAAAGTGGAAAATTGGGGCAATCAAATTATGAGCAGCACGAACAAGTTAAGGTTTTTTGAATCAGCCATGCCCGCACAACAAAGTAACTTCAAATTAAGGGTTATAGCAATTGAATTATATGTTTAGGAACTCATGGGGAAACTGAAATTTAAAAAAAAAATGCGAAAATCACGTATTTAGACTGAATCGCGAAAATCACGAACAAGTTAGGGTTTTTGAAATTGCGATTTAGAGCGAATTGAATAGCTAAGAGAGAGAGGGTAGGCGAGACGGAGGTACATACCTAGCCAGCAGTAGCCACTGGTGTGAGAGATTCGTGATCGATCGGTTTTCCCCCTTGGCCCCTGCCCCCTTGCTCCGCTGCAGAGAGAACGAGAGAGACAAAGAGACGGAAAAGTGGAAAACAGAATAGGGCTTAAATAAAAATTGAATCAGGTATTTAGGTTAGGTTAAATTAGATTAGATTTTAGGTTTTTGTTTTTAATAATTTTCTATTAAATATATAATAAAAATTATTTTATTAAAAATAAACTCGGTACACGGTATACCAACCAAACTCATATTAGTGTACTGTGTACCAACTAATAGTGCATACTCGGTTCGGTACTACCGTACCAAACGTTCGGTATACCGACATTCGGTATACCAAACTCTTTGGTTCGGCTGGTAGTCGGTTGGTAGGTTTGGATTGGTACAAATGGCCAGCACTAATCATATTTCACAAATTGCCAAAAAAAAAAAAAAATGACAGAGAGGAAATTCGTCAATATATGGTTCCATGAACTTTCGATTCATTTCGACCATCAATCTTGCACAGTAAGACATGCGATCTTGCACAGTCAGTAAGAGAGGCGACTAGATTTAGATCATCAAAAGTAATGGAAAAACAATCCCAAATCCATTAAAGTTTCTAACATGGAAAATGCCACATGTCAACAAAATGGTAGAAAAGAAGAAGAAGAAAGAAGAATAGATTCACATACCCAATATGGCCAAATAAAGGAATCTAAACCAAAATAAAATACTTATATCAAATTGTTCCAATATTGTTCCATACTTGAATGCATACACATGTGAAAGACTTGGTCAAAATATACTCTCTCAATAACATGATGTTTGTAGTTTAAAATTCAAGGGGTTTGATTAAACAATCAACAAAAGTTGGAGGTTTGTGTCCTATGAGTGAAGAATCCTAGTAGATGCAAATAAGAGCATTAACAAAAACTACAAAAGACTTTTTGGTTCATCAAGTTGGACAAAGGTCAAGACAAATTCTCACCCAATAAAAAAATTGTTCTTCAAGTCAGTTGGGCTTATAGATTGGGTCATTATTTATTTTTAAATTACAACTAAGCTACTATACTTTTGTATTTTTATAATTGTAATTATTGATCAAGTATATAGTTGTGAGTATATCATTTAGGGGTCTAGATATAAGTAGCCTTTGCCCAACCTAAGTCATGGAACAGATAAACTAGGATGGCGTTTTCTTGTTTATTAACTTGTCATACTACCTAGAAATGTCAAATTTTTTTTCTTTGTTTGCAAATTGTTTGTATCTGTACAAAATTGCATAATTTTCTCATTTAAAAATGAGATACTTAATTTACAACGGCTCACAAAAATGTCACTTTTTTTTAATTGAGAATGGAAAAACCCGATAAATTTTATTAAAAGCAATAAAATAAAAGTATAATGAGGGGGACATAAAGTCTTACCTCAAAAAATAAATAAATAAAGAAAAAAATAATGAGATTATCTCTAGTTACCCCCCTTCTTCTTTAATCCAACTTTGAATGGTTTATGCTTTCGACGAATAGAGGTGTAGCCACCTTCAAGGTTATAGTAATCATTTTCTTCTGTCTCATACAATTCTCTTCTATCATGAACCATGGGAGCTCGAGGTGAAACAACTACACCTCCATGTGATGGAACAATTTATATTCCACTAATGTCATAACTCAAATCTGGTATAAGTTAGAGAGAGGATGAAGACGGAAACATATTACCTGTTGAATCTATGATATTGCTTTAGAGAGAAAATAGAAGAAGAAAGTAGGGATGGAATTCTTCTAAATGATAGTGCCTTCTCTCAAGATCTTCTAGCAATGAATGAATAGAATATAGGAGAGAAAAAAATTGTATATAGTATGTTTCTAAGACTGATGGAATGCCTTTATATAGGAAACAAATATGCACTTCATTTAGGGACTACACCCTTTCACATAAGTGGTGTGAATTTACCATTTTACCCATCATAAATAGGTAATATTACACCCAGGAATTCTACACATTTTAGTCCTCTACACTTTATATTAACATCATAAATATGATTTCATGGAATTAATAATAACATGTTATGTTATGCAATCCATGTTCTAACAATCTCCCACTTGGGTTGCATAACTATGTTTTTCCTTAAATCATAAGTATAATACAAATGACAACCCTTATGTGCACCTTGTTCTCATTCATAACAATCCCATCCATTATTGATCAAGTATATAGTTGTGAGTATATCATTTAGGGGTCGAGATATAAGTAGCCTTTGCCCAACCTAAGTCATGGAACAAAAATCATAGAATAAGAATTATAACCAAAATGATCTTCCTATTTGCTATTTTTCATTGTTCCAAAAAGTTCTTCTCATTTCTCCAATTTAAGCTTAAAATGCATAAACAAAACATGACTAGTGAAACAAGTGTTCATATCCTTAAAGTTTGAATAGTCAAACAAGTAAAGTTTGAATAGTCAAACAAGAAGATCATTTTATTTTGGGACGGAAGGAGTAATATTCTAAAATTCTTTTTTTCTGGAATAAAATATGTTACAGGTTACAATTCTTTTTTAAATCATTATGCAATCTAACTAAGGAATATCTTTTTTCAATGGCTAATAATAACTTTCTCTTAGAGTAGCAAAGAAGGTATCAGTCTAAAGTGACAGAAGAAAGATAGAGATTAGGAAGGGCCAAGCAAACTGCCCAATTGTTTGTCGGGCGATGCTAGGCTTACAAAAGAATTTGAATGTGTTTCGGAGAAAGTTAGTTCCTCCATAAGTTCTAAAAAGTCATGTTTTTAACCCTTAAACCTCAAACCTTAAACCCTAAACCCCAAACCTAAAACCTTAAACCCCAAACCTTAAACCCTAAATGTCGCGCCACAGACCCGTGGTCCTACTTGGCCCCACGCTCGGGACACGAGTGGAAGACGTTATAAAACTCTTTAGAAATTTTTTCGAAATATACTTTTAGAAAGTCTAACAAAAACACACTTGAAGTTCAAAGACTTCACTTAACTTTTAAACAAACTCTACAACCAACTTTCACAACGAAAGTACTTAGCCCGAAGGCTTACAAACTTTTAAACAAATGTACATACACCAACATGATCCAAAGTAGGTGTGAGACAACAGAAAGTACGGTTTCTCTACCCAAAAGGTTTCACATTTACATAATGCAACCTTAACAAAACAAGTCCCAACTCTTACCACTCCAACGTCCTCCCGTGCCAAGTGTCCTATCCCCTGGACCCGCCTTATCTAAAACAGTAAACAAATAAGGGGTGAGAATGAATCTCAGTACGCTACTAAAATGCAACTACGTTACATGCTGATATGATAATCATAAAGAAACAATATCAACAAGTAATCACATAGCATATAATACATAACATGAGAGATAACATCAACTCATATACCACAATTACCACATAGCCCACACTCCGGTGGATACCAAGCCAAGGTTTACCCCATAACATAACTGTCTGAGAATACCATCTGAGAAAACCATCTGAGCAGCATAAATAGCTGAAGCCGTCGGGATCCCGAAAACAGAACCAAGTAACCAGAGAGGGAAATATGACACAAAGTCATAACCCAAATACTCACCAAAGGGAGCAATTCATCCCATCCAAGGCCAATCTGGACTGGGGAAACAAAGAAGGCGCAGTAGAGACCTTATAGTGAACTTGGCTTGTGTGCCACTATAATTCTCCCACCGCCTGACTCAAAAGCTCCAATGGAAAACCTTATAGTGGACTTACCTGTACCACTATAATTCTTCCATCGGCTGACTCAGAAGCTCCAATGGAAAGCCTTATAGTGGACTTACCTGTACCACTATAATTCTTCCATTGGCTGACTCTACAACAAACAACAAGACCAGCTGGACTTTTCACAAGAAGCACAGTAATGAATGCTTGCTAAACAAAACCCGGGGCATTTAATCCAAGAAGGAACTAAGCCAAATACATCACAAGATGCACACAAAAGATTTCTCATAAAGAGTCCATAATAAGGACATTTAGTCACAACCCAATCTTTTCATCAACGACATAAAAGTCATACACATTCACGTTCGGGTCCTAAACAACCCCAATAACTACACAAACAATTGCCCTCTTATACCCAAATTTAACAAACTATCAAACCTGGAAAATAGGGGGGGTGCGCACGCCCCACCCAAAAGGGTGCGCGCGCTTCCTTTCATCAGATCCTCACAATTTTTGGTCACTTAAGGGTGCGCGCGCCCCACCCAAAAGGGTGCGCTCACTTCTCTTGATCAGACACTTTGCCTAGTTGATAACAATGGGGTGCGTGCGCCTCCTTATTTAGGGTGCGCGCGCCCCCTCCCATTTTGGGCCAAATCCCAGATTTCTTCTTTAGTTCATTTTTACTCCTTCCGTCCCACAAGTATAACATATACTCCCTCCGTCCCATTGAGAGTGAGACTAGAGGAGTGGGCACGATATTTAAGATAAAGTGATATATATGTGGTAGAAAATGAAGAGAGAGAATGAGTGGGGTAAATAGTGGTGTTGGTTGAATAAAATGAGTGGTGGAAAATGAAGAGAGAGAATGAGTGGGGTTAAATAGTGGGGAATGATGAATATAAGTATATTAAAACATTTCCATTTTGGGCAGTCTCACTTTAAGTGGGACGGCCCAAAAAGGAAAGAAGTCTCACTTCTAGTGGGACGGAGGGAGTATACTACACAACATTAACAACTTACTTTAAGGTTACAAATTGGGTTTCCAAACCATTCCCATATTTAGCAAAAACCAATTCTATATACTCCCTTTGTCCCAAAATTACAAGTATAGCAAATATTACCCAAATCACAAAATTAACAAGTAGAAGTATCAAATATAAATATAATTTTTCTAATATACCAATATACTCATTTAGGGGTACTTTCATACATTTCCCCGTCCCAAGAATAATAGTATAATTTTATAATATATTTATTTAACATTTAATTCAAGTTAATATTTTACCGTCCCACAAATAGGAGTATACTTTCACACACTTATACTAACATTTTCACAATATAAACATACTCCATATACTCCCTTGCATACAAACCAAGTCACTTACCCAGTATAATTATACTCCATTTGTCCCAAATAAACAAGTATCACAAATAAATTCATTTCACAATAATTTCACCACATATCACACATATAGCAAATACATGACCATTTTACTATTTAAGGGGAATTAGTAACTTACCTATTTCCGGAAAAAGTATCGCAGAAATATGTTTTGTTTGGGTAGAAATGACCTACTCAACGCCCTATTTCCTTCGTGGATACAGAGAGAGTAAATGGAAATTGAGCAAATGTAGGTGAGTGTGTAATGTTCACCTTCCACGCAGAGAAGAGAAGGAATGGGATAAGTATGTAAAGATTTTTATAGAATTTTCACTTTGGCCCCTCTACTTTCATTTTCAACAATTAATCCCCTGAACTTTAAAGTTACACTTTGGACCCTAAAGTTTCAACTAACTCATTTATTCCTTTTAACAAAATTTCTACTAACACTTTGACAAACATATATACTCAAATAATATATGCAAGTCATGAAAATATTTTCTAACACATCAAATGCACACATAAGTTCAAATTAAAATTTCCAAAAATATAAAATAAATAGGAACGGGTTTTGGGGTCGTTACACTAAACCCTATAAAAACAGGACTTCTTATAACTTAAAGAAGAAATTAGTTTCCCCCAAAATTTTCTCAAAAAAAAAAATATTACAAAACGAATGATACAAGATGTGGTGGAGATATTTCATTGGCTACATCGATAGTGGACCCGTCACACTCCAAGTAAAAACACCAACACAACATATTTCTGCGATACTTTTTCTGGAAATAGGTAAGTTACTAATTCCTCTTTAAATGTGAAAATGGTCATATATGTGATACTTGATACTTGTAATTGTTATTTTTGTGATTTGGATAATATTTGTGATACTTGTAATTTTGTTACAAAGGGAGTATTTGGTATGTTGGTTTGGTTGGGTTCAAAGTGGTGTTAAAGTTGTTTTGAGACTGATTTTGTAGCCTTAGTAAAGTTATAAGTGTTAATGTGTAGTACTTTTGGGACGGTGAAATGAAGGGAGTAAAATTAGCAAGTTTTGGGCCTGTCAAGTTTTTGGGCGACCGCCCAGAATGGGTTGGGCGACCGCCCATGCTATCTGAAAGGTTTGGTCTGGGACAGAGTATTTTGGGCGACCGCCCAGTCTGGTATGGGCGACCGCCCATAATTGCTGAAATGTTTAGTTGTTCCAATCCAAGTGATTTAGAGTTCAATCTTGGTCTAGGTCTTAGGTGATATCCTAGAGTACCTAGAGGGTTGTTGTGGAACACCCTAGTGTTTGAAATCGGTTCCTTTGTGAACATAAGAGTTGTGGAATTTGACTGAATGTTAATTGGATATTATTGAACATCTTTTGATGTGGTTTGGATTGGTTCATCTTTGTGATGTGTTTAGCTTGGTTCCCTACTTTGGAATCATTGCCCCCGGTTGTTGTTTAAGCAAGTATTCATTACTATGCTCGTGTTTAAAGTCCAGCTGGTACTTGTTGTGGAGTCAGTCAGTGGGAGAATTATAGTGACATAAGTTAAGTTCACTATAAGGTTTTCCATTGGTACCTTGAGTCAAGCAGTGGGGGAATTATAGTGGCACACAAGCCAAGTTCACTATAAGATTTTCCACTGTTGCCTTTTCTGTTTTCCCCAGTCCAAATTGGCCTTGGATGGGATGAATCGCTCCCTTGGGTGAGCATTTGGGTTATGACTTTGTGTCATATTCCCCCCGTTGTTACTTGGGTTCTTATGGTTATGGTTTGGTTTTCGGGATCCCGGCTTCAGCTATTTATGCTGCTCAGATGGTTTTCTCAGTTGGTTTTCTCAGATGGTATTCTCAGACAGTTATGTTTATTAAACCTTGGCTTGGTATCCACCTGAGTGTGGCATTTGTGGTATTTGTGGTATATGAGTTGGTTTTACCTATCATACTATGTGCTATGTGATGCTTATGATATTGTTCTTTATGCTTATCATTTTAGCATGAAACGTAGTTGCATTTTAGTAGCTTACTGAGATTTATTCTCACCCTTTATTTGTTTACTGTTTTAGATAAAGGCGAGTCTAGGGGATAGGACACTTTGGCACGGGAGGACGTTGGAGTGGTAAGAGTTGGGACTTGTTTTGTTAAGGTTACATTATGTAAATGTAAAACCTTTTGGGTAGAGTACCCGTACTTCCTATTGTAATACCTATTTTGAATAATGTTGGTGTATGTACATTTATATAAAAGTTTGTAAGCCTTCGGGTTAAGTACTTTCGTTGTGAAAGTTGGTTGTAAAGTTAAATGAAGTCTTTGAACTTCAAGTGTGATTTTGTTAAACTTTATGAAAGTACATTTCGAAAAATTTTCAAAAGTGTTTTATAACGTCTTCCACTCGTGTCCCAAGCGTGGGGCCAAGTAGGACCACTGGTCTGGGGCGTGAAAACTGGTACCCCGAAGGTACCTAAAGATCCGCTTCACAGCCTGCTAGTGTTCCTTACCCGGATTACCCATGAACCGACTAACAACACTAACTGCCTGTGCAAGATCCAGACTAGTGCACACCATAGAATACATCAAACTACCAACTGCACTAGCATAGGGTACTCGAGCCATATACTCTTTCTCCTCAACCGATTTGGGTCCAAACGCAACTGACAACTATGCATTCACTGCACTCGGAGTATCTATAGCCTTAGGTGTTGACATACCAAACCTCTCTAAAACTTTCTTGATGTAACATTTCTAAGATAGGAACAGTTTTTGTTTGGCTCTGTCTCTATAGATCTCCATACCCAGAATTTTCTTCGCGTTACCCAAATCTTTCATCTCAAACTCTGCGGCCAATAAGCCTCAGCTTCTGAATCTCGGACTTCTTGACTGCTGCTATCAACATATCATCTACATAGAGCACCAAATATATGTACGACCCATATACCAACTTATTGTGATACACACAACAATCATACGGGCTCCTCGTGTATCCGATCTCTGTCATATAGCTGTCAAATCTCTTGTACTACTGCCTAGGCGACTGCTTAAGTCCATACAAGGACTTCTTCAACCTACAAACTTAATATTCCTTACCAGGAACTTGGAATCCTTTCGGCTGTGTCATGTATATCTCTTCCTCCAACTCTCCATGCAAGAAAGTTGTCTTGACGTCTAGTTGCTTAAGCTATAAATCCCTCTGTGCTACTATTGCTAGCAACACTCTGATTGAAGTGTATCTGACCACTGGTGAGAAGATCTCATTATAGTCCACCCCTTATCTCTGTGTGAAACCCCTTGCAACAACGCGAGCTTATCCTTTCTGTCGTTGACATCCCTTCCTTTTTCTTGAAGATCCACTTGCAAGTCACAATATTTTTGTCTTCTGGCCTTGTGGTCAACTCCCAAGTCTGATTCTTGTGAAGAGACTCCATCTCATCACCCATAACCGTAGAGATGACTCTGAACATGTAACTGTTTCCTTGAAAGTAGAAGGTCCCGTAAGAGCGAGCTCCACTTCCTCAGCAACCTGCATTGCATAAGACACTAAGTCTTCAAATCCATACCTCTACAGAGGCTTCCCGAAATTAGCTCTTCTAGACCTTTCTTGTGCTAACCCATGTTCCTCAGGAACTGAACTTGAACTTTTTGGTGCTTCAGTCTCTGTCTCTGTTGGTGGATCCTGATCAACATGTGACTGTGGGACAACTAACTCTTCAGTATCTTGTTGCTCCACCTGTTTATCAACACCGCCAACACTTGAAACAATCGTAGATCTCATAATAGGGTTAATAACAAAATTCTCATCAAATACAACGTTCCTACTAATAATCAACATATTTTCTGATGGAGACCAAATACGGTATCCCTTGACACCGTCCCCATACCCCATGAATACTCCCTTTCTAGCTCTAGGTTCTAACTTCCCATCATCCATATGATAATAAGAAGTACACCCAAAAGCTATTAAAATAGAATAATCAACAGGCTTACCAGTCCATACCTCATGGGGATCTTTAAGGCCAATGCTGGCACGAGGTCCATGATTAATCAAGTAACATGCTGTAATAACCGCTTCTGCCCAGAAACACTTAGACAACCCTGCATTGGAGAGCATGCATCGCGCCCTCTCAAGCAATGTCTGATTCATCCGTTCTGCTACACCATTCTGCTGTGGCGTGCCTCTGATGGTGAGATGTCTAGAAATCCCCACCTCTATGCAAAACGAATCGAACTCAGTACTGCAGAACTCCAAACCATTATCTATCCGGAGATTCTTGATCTTCTTCTCTGTCTGGTTCTCCACTACCGTCTTCCAGTCCTTGAAATTCCTTAGAGTCTCATTCTCGTGCTTCATGATAACCACCCAAGTCTTCCTCGAATAATCATCAACCATTGACAAGAAATATATGTGCCTCCTTAGAAATTCCTGATGTGAAGGTCCCCAGCAATCTGAGTGGATGTAATCCAGAACGCCTTTTGTGTTATATATGCCTTTGGGAAAACTATTACACTCCATCTTCCCTAGCACCCAATGCTCACAAAATTTAAGATCCTTGATCTTATGGCCACATAGAAGATCCCTTTTAGCCATCTCCTGCATCCCTCGAGTGCTCATGTGACCGAGCCTGATGTGCCACAGCTTAGACATATCTCCCTCATTCACCTCTGATGATGCAACCATAGCCAACCCTGCAAGCGTCCTTCCTTGGAGGAAATACAAGGAGCCCTGCTTAAGGCCTTTCAGTACCACTTCTGAACCGTTACAGAAACTAACTGCTCCACTTTTACCTTTGAAACTGAACCCTTTGCTGTCTAACTGACTAAGAGAAATAAGATTCTTCGTCATAAGTGGAACGTGTCGAAACTAGTTCAAAGTGAAAAACCTACCATCATGAGTCATGACCTTGATCGAACCAATACTGACAACCTTGCAGACTGCACTGTTGGCCATGCTTATATCACTGCCATCTATCTGTCTGTAATCAGTAAACCATTCTCTCCTAGGACTAATATGGTAAGACGCTCCTGAATCAAGAATCCACGCATCAAATGCGCTGCTGATTCTAATGTAACTAGAGCATAATCCTCTTCTAAACTGTTATCCTTGGCCATCATGTCCTCTGCTCTGACCGGTGCCTTTCCTTACTTCTTTCTGGGACAATCGAATTTCCAATGCCCCTTCTCTTTGCTGAAATTATAGATATCCCCAGTTTTTCGGACCCTTCTTGTGTGAAGAATTACCTTTATTGTTCTTCTTCCCACTAGAACCCCTGTTACTACTACTAGAAACCAAACCTGATGACTGGGAACCTGCCTCATTCTCACTCGCCTTTCGGCGTAACTCCCTCATCTTAAGAGAATTTTTCATTTCCTCTCGAGAGATACCATCTTTACGGTTTATTCATGAATCGACATAATGTTTATAAGACATAGGTAAAGATACTAAAAGTTGCAAGGCTGCATCTTCGTCATCCACAATAACTCCTATATTACGCAGTTCAAGTAATGCAGAAGTTAATCAATCAAGATGATCATTAATGGGTGTAGCTTCGGTCATACGACAATCATACAGCTTCTTCTTCAGGTATAACTAGTTGGTCAATGAACGTGTCATGTACATATCTTCCAACTTTACCCAAAGATCGCTTCCGGAGTCTGTTTTCGCAACATTGGTTATGATCTCATCATCCAACTGTCTGATGATCTTGGCGTGAGCCTTCTGATCTAACTTCTTCAACGCTTCTTCCTCCTTGGCGGCTGTCTGTCTGTCTTTCTCTGGCCCTTCTGTGGTGATTGCCTTACCCTTGAGATCCTTATGATCCCTGATTTCAATCTCCAACGGTTCCCATAAATCTTTGTCTATCAACAAAGCCTTCATCTTGATCTGCCAGAGAGAAAAACCATTCTTCCCATTGAACTTGTTGTTCGAATATGCTCCTTGTCCCATCTTATCGTTCTCTGCAGCGTAATCCCTGAACCTCTAACCACGAACCAAATCTCTAGTAGTACCAGAGCTCTGATACCACTTGTTAGAGCAATAAACAAGACTTGATAAGAAAAGCAAGCAATCACAAGAACACAGATATACGTGGTTCACTAACTTGGCTACGTCCACGGGGAGGGGAGAGAATATTATTATTAATCTGGAGAAATGATTACAAGATCACACTATTACTGCTGCACGAATTTTGATCACAAAATTCCTAACTGTGCAACTGTAGAATTACAGATCTCTTTGAGCACTCTCATAATCTGTCTATGACAACCTGAGGCTTATTTTGATCTAAACTAATGGCCTCTATTTATACCACTCAAAGTCTATCTCAAAATCTAGTAGGAACTTGGAATTCTAGTCCAAAACGGACTAGAAACCTTTCCTTCTGCGAATCTGGAACTGCAGCAGACTTCTGGCCTGACAACCTAGTATTCGGCCGAATATAGCCCTCTATTCGTCCGAATATCTCCTGCTCCAAAAACCAAATTTCCGATTCGCTGCTATTCTGCCGAATGATGATCCATATTCGTCCGAATATTTCCTGCTCGGCCGAGTCCTTTGTTTTGCTCGGCCGAGCTGTTCTGCTTCGTTCCGGAATTACGAAATCTTCTTTGTTGTTTAATCCTTTAACTCGACGTCCCAAATTCAAAGGCATCAACCCAACAGTTTGCAAAAAGAATTTTTCTCATTTAAAAATGAGATACTTAATTTACAACGACCCATAAAAATGTCACTTTTTTTAATTGAGAATGGAAAAACCCGATAAATTTTATTAAAAGCAATAAAATAAAAGTACAATAAGGGGGGCATAAAGTCTTACCTTATCTAAGTACCCGAATCTGAATTTGACCAACTTAGAGGAATTCTAGGCACCATTCAGGGATAAACTGATAGGCCAAGACCTCACTAAGACAAAATATGGACACAGGGACTGTTCTGGAATTAAAAGATTGAAAAATCCAGAAGGTCGCCAACATGAGCCGTACGGCTACTTTGGTCACTATCAGCCCCTATAAATCGAACCCCTTACTGATCATTCCAGGGGGGAGAAACGATTATTGCTAGTGTTACTCTGTTAAAATCACTCCAGAAGAGTGTTTAGAGTGAAAAGAGAGAGGAAGATTGGCCTAACCAAACATAGGTAAATCCACCTTCTCCCCCATCATTCTCTCCATTTCATCTCCTTGTTTGTTCATATTTATTTGCTCATCTTTTACATTTCTTGCAAGTCTTGTCCATCTCAAGCAATTTATATTTCTTGCAAGTCTTGTCCATATCAAGCAATATATATATATATATATGTATTACAAGCCTTGGCATTCCAAGCTATATATATATCACTATTATGTATACATATGGTCCAAACCATGAATGATTCAAGGTGCCCTTCACACTTTATGTGAAAGTGGTTCTAACCTAAATATGATCATGGTTTGTTGATATTTCTTGTTTGTTAATCTATTTTAATGGAAGAGGAACATGTTTTGGTTGATTATGTTGTTCATTGGAAGCAAGGATGATCATTTGGATGATAAAGTTTCAATCTTTATCATCCAAAATTTGATCTAGCTTCAAACCCCCTTTGTGGTCACAAAGATCAAATCTTTATGACAAATAATGTTGCCCCAAGGTTGCCTTTGGATTAAGGATCCACTCTTGTGGTGAAAGCTCAAATATTTATGTTAATTTTGTTTTGATTTGGCCATGATAATCATGTGGGATGATAAAACATTGGTGTTTATCACTTCCCCTCTTGATTTAGCCTTGAAATCCCATTTTGGGTCATAAAGATTGAATCTTTATGCAATAATTTGGTCCCTAAAAGGTTAATAATGTGTAAAAATTCCATCTTGATGATAAAGTTTCCATCTTTAGTCATCAAATGGTCATTTTGGTTCAAAAGCCATGTTCATCAACTTTTTCATAAATTTCTCCAATGATTGCCTTTGATCACACCCAAGTCTTGGTTTTTGGGGGCTCTTTTGATGATCTAAGTGCATAGGAATGATTTTTCTAAGTTTTGTTGTTAACCATAAACTGGAAATCTAAACAGTTTAGTCCAGTTTCAGCAGAATGCTCTGTTTCTGCCTGGAACTGGACTGTTCTTGGACAAACTATAAAAATTCCAGGAAGAGTATACTCTAGCCGTACGGCTACTCTGGGCTCAGAGGGCAAAATGTCCATTTTGTCCTTTGATCCCTGTTTTCTTAATAAAGGACCCCTTTTCAATTAAATTTTGAATAAAAGTTAAAACAGACTCTTTTCCGTTAAATACACACACACACATGCACTTTTGTTAACCAACATTAGGGAGACTCGGACTCATCCGAGGCGACTTGGGTGACGTAAAACTCTTCCCAAGGCGTAACCTGACCTCCGAACTAATAGAATCTCTAAACTTTTCTTTTGTTGGGTTAAATAATTAACAAAAGTGGTGACTCCGTTAAGTTTTTGTGAGATAACCGCGTTTGGTATTTCCTCCCTAAAACAACTTTAAAACAAACGAAAATCCTTTCTTTGTTCTTTCCGGGGGGGGGGGGATCCTTACAGTGGCGACTCCGCTGGGGAGATGAAGTGCTTACAAACTTCTCTTTAGAAGCTTTGAAGGCACTTTTGTGTGGGTCAAACTCCCGTTTCCGTTAGTTGACTTTGTGCATATTTTTGTGTGTTTGCTGTTTCTGTTTGAACTGTTTTGAGTGCATATGTTCTGGAAATGCAATAAACTGGAGTATGATGATCAGAAGTTCCAGAAACTGAGAAAAATCTCAACCCCATGGCTCTAGCCGTACGGCTAGTTTGGTAAAAGGGCCAGAATGTTGCAAATTAACAATTTTGTGCAGGGCAGCAACATTCTGAATTGCCTTCTGCTTCTGCTTGTCCAGGTTCCAAATTTACAGCCTTACTTGTGCACATTACCTTTATTCTTTTGGCCAAAACTTGGTTATGCATGATCTTTTGTCAATAAAAATGGTTTCCAAAATCTCATTGTGCATAACCCCCTTTTTTGTAAAAATTTCTTGACTCTTCTTGTTGTGCACAACTTGCTTTATACAAATGGTTTCAATGAGAAAATTGTTCTTTTGCAAAATGTTTGATTCAAAATCCTTGGTTGTGCACGACTTGGTACATATACAAGTTTTGGTCTTTGTTTGTATTCTTTGACTTATTGTGTATAAATTGCTTACTCCATGCTTGTTCATACTTGTTCATATCTTGCTTATGACATGCTCATCATGTTGAAAAACAAAATAAAAATCTATATTTTGACTCAAAAAAGGGAATATAGAATTGACTTCACACAACGCGCACTTGACCTTGCACGTTCCAAATACCCTTTAAACCCGGGATGGATGCCAGATGCAGCTCGATTGGCACTCTTGTTCCCTTCGAGCACGAACGGGTCCATTCCACCTCCCCTTCCGAGCCAAGTCAACCACACATGTCCGTGACACACAAATACAGTGACTTTGGTTGGTTTTTGGTCTAGTTCACGTTGCCATTGTCTTTAAGCATGTGTCCAAAGTCAATTGTGGCCAAGTTAATGCCCGTGTGTTAATGACGACCACAATTAACAAAAGTCATGTGCTAAATATAGGGTAACACAGTGTCGTTAAGCCCTAATGAACGGGTCATGTTAATCATCCTTAAGCTCATGGTCGAGGATTGAGACACCTCATTCAAAATGGGGTCATGTCAGAATATCGGTGCAGCCTTCGGAACAGTCTCGATCCCGACTGGGGCTTAATCATGATTGGGATGACCCGCACATCGGGAACCTTGCGACGCACTAGACCTTAGGATCATTTCTTTCAGTCGGTGGAAGCCGCTTGCCCTATAGGACCCTCGCCCGGGATAGTCCGTCCTTGGGAGTGTGCAGTACAGGTGAAAAACGAGGGGTCTATAGACGTAGTGATGGCCTCCACTGATCCAGGACTTAGAATAGTTGCGAAAAAGAAGAGAAATCTTTTCCAACCAACTAGGGTCAGGGGCTTGTCCCGAATAGAGCAGGATTTTGCGTTAAAGGTCAATGTATGTTTTTAAACTGTGTTCTAACCCTTGTCCGTGTGAATAAACATCCTTTGTTTTTTTTTTTAAGAAAAATAAAAGAAAGAAATGAATTCATCGAAATGCATGGCTTAGGTCCATCCCCTAAACTTTGAGTCAAACACCATCCTCTCCTTGAGTCAAACATTCGTGTGTGTCGGGTTTCTCTTACCCTAAAACATGGCTCTTTCGTGAATCCTCTCGAAGTACCCTCATGGTCCATTAAACCTCCTGTGTCATAGGAAGAAATGGAAACCCAGGCCCAAACAACCGAGCAAGACATAAGATTGGACGCCCAATCCCGTTTGGAAGGGAGAGTCAAGCTTTTGGAAAAAATGGTCAGCATGATGAGGGACCAACTCCAGAAGTACGAAGCTACCCGTAATGAGGCAATCAACATGGTCCAACAGATTCGTGAGGAGATCAAGGAAATCCTTCACGAGAGAGTTGAGGAGCTGTGGGAAAGAGGAGGAAGGAAGTTCAGAAGAGACATCGAGGAGAGGTACGACCACCAGTACGAACTTTTGTATAGCCGAGCGGAGCTGACTGATGAGATGGAAAGGGTAAACTCGAGAAACACCCGGGAATACCTTCATGAGATTGTAAAGGCAATTGAGGAAATCAGAAAGTCCTTAGGAAAGTCATCACCTCTCAGAAGCGCCTCCAACAGTTTTGCCCAAAGCAGGCAAGTGCCCCGCGACCAACTCAGGCCTGTTGCAGTCTCCCATGGGAATCCCGCAAGTCCCGTAGGTGCCTTCCACCGACAAGGCAAAGAAGCCCACTACAAATGGTTTCATGAGCTAGGAATGCTAAGAGACCAAATGTTGGAGCGTTTACTCAAAATCAAGAAGATTGAGCTGCTTAGCCGGCACGTGATATGGACAGAACCACCCGCGGCACGCCGGGATCAGAACAAGCATTGCAAATACCACCAGAGCCCGGGCCACTCCACAGACGGTTGCCTAACCCTGAGGAATCATATCCAAGGCCTCATTGATGAAGGGATCATCACGAAGCAAGGCAATGAGTGGGTATGAAATCGGAAAAGGAAGAAGGAGGGAAGGAAGATGGTTATGAGTGGTCCGGTCTCGTAGGTTCTAGAGAGTCTTTCAAAAGTCCGTTGTGGACAATGTTTTATTGTTACTTTACCTAAAAACCCTGCGTGGTAAGTTTGACTAGTCATGGTTTAGTCAGTTAATAGTCGAGTCAGTCCCTTGAGTCTGTAAAAAATCGAGTTTCTCCTCGTTAATGAAGCAAGCTATTTCTCTTCTATTCTTCCTAGACTTGAGACATTATTTGAAAAATGTTTTAACTCTTGAAATCACTTTGGTTAGCACTAATAAGTAACTGCTACATCCCCAAGATGATGAATTGACTCCTTAATGCATGATAGTCAATAACGATTCATCAAGGGTGAACGGGCCAAGTATAGATAGTAAATACAAAAAATAAGCAACTAATTTTAACGATAATGGATGAGGTGATAAATCGGCATAAAGATAACACCAATGGAAAGGTTCTTTCCCTTCATACACTATACCCCGATGAAATTCCAAAGGACCACAAAATGCCCCATCCGTGGTGAGAAAAGACCAAGATGACGAAGTTTCACCCCAAGGACCATCCACGAAAGGCACCCCGAGATGATATATAAAAAAAGAAGAAGTGAATACGAGGACAAAGTCCAGCAAAGGGTCCACCCCAAAAGGGCACACATAAAAAAAAAAAAAAAAAAAAAAGAGAAAGGGGGGCCACTCCGAAAGAAGGATCGCCCCAGGGGGCACGCTCCAAGAAAATTCACCACAAAGTGGAAAGGTCTTCATCGACGAGGCAACAATACCCTGGTAGGGATGTGCCAATCCGTAGAAAAGATGGCCCAAGGCCGAACTATGACGACCTGAGCTCCTCAAAATGAGGGGAACGTAGGCAACCTTCGGGTCCGGTCACAACAAGAAAGAGGATTACCAAGCCATGGCCTTCCCAGAATAGATACATGCTTCTCCTTTGGTCTTATTGATGACCAATTCCCCCAGACAAAAGCCGATACCCAAACACGTCCCGACTTTTCCATTGGTCAGATCTTAATCTCGGTTGGTCACAACATGAATTCTCGTTAAAGTTAATTGTTTGTGATGGTATTGACTTAATGAACACAGCCCGTTCAAAGCAATCACTTTAATAATGCTAGCTAATGGAGATTCAAATGTCTCGACAAGTCTTCTCTTCTACATCATAGGAAAGAGCCAAGCACTAAATTGCTGTCCATAGGCTTCCTTCCGTACAAAAGGGACTCACTCCCGCAAAATGCCTATGTCTGTTTTCCATGTGTCTAGTTTGCTCGAGTCCGTGTCACGAGTCAATCGGATCACTCCTAGGAAAGAAAAGGTCAGACCGTTGGTAACTGGAAGAGTCGAGTCACCCTCATAAGGATTGTCTCTCAAAAGGACTGGGGCTTGAGGAGGTACGCGAGAACGAAAATCCTCTCTGTGGAGAAAAGGAGACAGGGGCTTAGGGATCCATTTTCATCCGATGATGAAATGGGGCTAGCGAGCCACCGTGGCATAACGAGAGGATTCGTGAGGAGTCATGTTTGGGGTAAGTCTAGGTCCCGGTCCACAATACTGCCCCCCGAAAAGAGTCTGTTCAAATCTCAAAATTGTGGTCAAAAGGATCAACGCGCTAATGCTTTGTTTCCCTTAAATTCTTCATGTCAACATCCTCTGCCGGTTGATTTTCCCACGAGTGAAACTCACTTTCACTTGTGCAAAAGCATGTCTGATATGTGCCAAAATCCACACAATCAAGGCCAAACATGTCCCGGGAATTCCCAATGGCCCAGAAATGACGAGAAAATCCTCTCGAGGCCCAAGCTATGCATAAAAAGATGAATTTACAAAACAAAGCTTTTCAAAAGACAATGAGTTTTTTTTACACACGTCGTTCTTAAAATGCAACAAGAAAGAAAGAAAAATTGTTTAACATAGGTACATCCTAGTCTGAGTCCGGACAAGGATCCTCGGGAGGAGGAAAAGCCTGGTCTAAAGGAGCCAGAGGGCGAGGCTGATACTGGCTGGGGTCAAAGAAGAAAAGAGATTCCGCCACACTCAAGCCTTCACCCGAAGAAGACTGACCTGGGAAAAAGGAGGAAGGAATCTGGGAAGGAGGACCCGGATGTCTGGCCGGTGCAGGGTCCACACGCTCCAAGGCCAAATGGGCGAATGGGTCCGGGGCCATCTCATGAGTGCCAGAATCGCGGAAAGAATCCCGAAAAGAGGCCAAGTCAGCGGCACCCAGGGAATGGCGCCGCACATAGGAGGGAGGCAACTCTACGCTCGAAGCCCGCCTACGAGGTCTCTCCTCAACGCCCACTGAGTGCCGGCCAGGCGCAAAGCTGTATTCGGTCCGAGGTCCTTTGGAAGAGCGACCTACGAACCTCTTGAGCCACCTTTTGGCCCGTTTCATGAGGGAAGGTCTCCCCAGCAAAGCACGTGCGGCCACCTGCACACAGAAATGGGGATGCTCAGTGAATGGAAAATAACAGTGTGAAAATAATATGAGAAAAGTGAGTGGGATGCATACCACACCCTCGGGCGCATCTGCAGGTGGGGCCCCCTCTCCTCCGAGGGACGTCGCCACCATGTGAACCTGGCGATCTGAAAAGAGATAAGTGTAGTCCTGCCACACCGGAGGGGCTACCCCAGAAGCCACCACCTGTGGCGATCTCAGTCTCCGACCCACAAAACGCCCATAAGGCTCGTCGGTGATGAAATGGGTCGCGGCCGCCCCCATCAAATATGGGTCGTCCCCTCGATCAGCCACGAACATGGTATCAGGCGGGTCCACCGGAGCCCTCTGCTGAAGTCCTAGCCCATTCTGCCATAGGACTCTCTCCCCTAGGTAAAAGGCCTCTCCCCGAAAGCCCACCAACAACCTCCTCTCCCTAGTCACCCGGAGAGCCTCGCCCTAGTCAACATGAAGCTTTCCCCGGTTCTCATATCACTCCCATGGAAACAAATTGAGCCCCCCGAGCATTGGGCCCCTCAACACTCCTCTGGCCTCGGGATAGCGGACGGTGAGCCTTCCCTTGGAACCCCTTTTATCTCGGGCCTCCCTAGTCCAACAGACCACAGCTGGAAAAGTAGCAGTCGGTTCAACAGTTTGCCTCCAAGGATATTCCCCGAAAAGCTCATAATACCATGCCTGAAAAGAAAGCAAAAAAAGAAAAAGAAAAAGAAAAAGAAGGGGGTATTAGAAATGGGAAAGACAGAAAAGAAGAATGAGAAGGAGAAAACAGAAAACGGGAAAAAGAAAGGAAATATACCTCCAAAACAAACTGGAAGCAGGCCAGGGACCGGCTCGCCTTCCGGCTGAATTTGTCGAGCTCCATATATAGCTCGGCCAACCCAGCCTCTCCCCAAGCAATGTTCCGAATGGTCTCGGGAGTGGTCAAAGAACCCAACAGGGGGAACATGCATGTGGTGTCGGCATTGGTAAAGATGGTGTTACCCAAGAGAAGCCATACATAAGCTCGTCCGAGCTGCTCAGCAGAAAACCGACCCGCTATATACCCCGGGATCATACCCCGAATGGCCCGATCCACCTCCTGAACTAGGATGCCCAAGCCCTTAGCGGGGCCCGAGAAACCAATGAGCGCCTCGATGTCCGCAGCAGTAAGCCTGTCGGACCAAAGGACTGCTCGCCCATCAAAAGAAAGCCCAATGATGGCAGAGAAGTCTGCGGGAGTCACGGTCACCTCTCCCCAGCTCAGATGGAAGGTATGGGTCGTATCCCACCAGTGTTCGCCCAAGGCAGTAATAAGCCCAGAGCTCCTGTTGGTGTTAACCAAACGACCCACTGCCTCGATGAATGGCACCAGGCCAGTACGCTCCACCCACTCTCGCGGACCGGGCCCATCACCCACAACAGCGGGCATAGCCTCCCACACAGAAAAGCAAATGTCTGGAGACCCCCGGGATTTGGGCTCACCATCCTGGAGGTAAACACATCAAATGTATGAATAACACAGTTTTAAAATACCAATGCACATATGATAAATGCTAACCATAAAGTCATTATGATGTACCGCCCCTTTTTCAAATTGTAAATACATTTGAAAGGTTGTTTTGAAAAGAAAGTTTTTCCGTCCCCTTTTCAAATTGCAAGTGCATTTGAAGGGTCGTGTTTCGAAAGAAGAAATTTTTCCCACTCCCTTTTTTAAAATTGCATAGTCATTTTGCAAAAGTGGATGTTTTTAGGATTTAAAAATAATGAGACCCGTCCCCGCCATTAAGGTCAATTCCCCCGAAAATGCAAGAAACCACATTAGGAAGTGCTAGCATGAACACAAATATGTCAAAATGGCTAGTCGCACCTAAGGTACAAGTCCTTTATGCACAAATTATGGGTAACATACTTTGACTTCGGAAAGTATAGCTAGGCATGACCCATCAAGAAAACGAACACATGCCCACAATCTTAACAATCCCAATTCCATCATAATGGTACCAATTTCACAAAATGCACCAAGAAGCACAAAATGCCCAAATTGCATAAACATGAACCCTAGGACTAGGAAATGCATGGAATTGTTCAAATTTGACATAAGATGAATAAAAAGAGGGTTTAAGGACACTTACCACCCGTTCATGGCACAAATGCACGGTGGGAGATTTGTAGAAGCCCGCTTCCAAGTATGCGAGGTCAATATTGTAACCCCGAAAGTTTCGGACCATGTCAAGCCTCCTATCTCCTCCCTTAGGGTAGCCCCGTCGCGCCCGATCATCCATGGATGAATTTCAGAAGAAATTCGGACAAATTTGGTGAAGAAAAAACGAAAAAAACCGCCCCTCCCTCTCTCTGATTTCGTCTGTGTTTTGAAAGAAGGAAGAGACCATCCGTATGGTTGTTCTGTTTAAAAAGAAAGAGACGCCTTCTCCATCCGTACGGATGGTTTGGGTTGTCCCTGAAATTACAGTCTTGCCACTGGCCCATGTGATCAGAAGTTCCCCTAGGAGGATACCCAAAAATGCCCTTTTGGGGCTCATCCAATTTGCTAGGTTCCCGAGTTAAAAATTTGTTGTCCAAAATTGGCCGTCCCTGACGTAAGCCCAGTTAAAAATTATTTGATTGACCAAAAGAGAGTCAAATCCCGACTTCGACCAAGTGAGTGTCGAGAAAATCCCTTCGGCTGACCAAAAGAGAGTCAAGCCCCGACTTTGACTCATTGAGAGTCAAATTGAATGTCCAAGAAAATTGGCCGTCCCTGACGTAAGTCCAGTTAAAGATTATTTGATTGACCAAAAGAGAGTCAAATCCCGACTTCGACCAAGTGAGTGTCGAGAAAATCCCTTCGGTTGACCAAAAGAGAGTCAAGCCCCGAATTTGACTCATTGAGAGTCAAATTGAATGTCCAAGAAAATTGGCCGTCCCTGACGTAAGCCCAGTTAAAAATTATTTGATTGACTAAAAGAGAGTCAAATCCCGACTTCGACCAAGTGAGTGTCGAGAAAATCCCTTCGGCCGACCAAAAGAGAGTCAAGCCCCGACTTTGACTCATTGAGAGTCAAATTGAATGTCCAAGAAAATTGGCCGTCCCTGACGTAAGCCCAGTTAAAGATTATTTGATTGACCAAAAGAGAGTCAAATCCCAACTTCGACCAAGTGAGTGTCAAGAAAATCCCTTCGGCTGACCAAAAGAGAGTCAAGCCCCGACTTTGACTCATTGAGAGTCAAATTGAATGTCCAAGAAAATTGGCCGTCCCTGATGTAAGCCCAGTTAAAAATTATTTGATTGACCAAAAGAGAGTCAAATCCCGACTTTGACCAAATGAGTGTCGAGAAAATCCCTTCGGTTGACCAAAAGAGAGTCAAGCCCCGACTTTGACTCATTGAGAGTCAAATTGAATGTCCAAGAAAATTGGTTGTCCCTGACGTAAGCCCAGCAAAGATGAGAATTAGGTCCCCCGAGCGACCGTCTTGAGAAAAGTATTAGGTCCCCCAAGCGACCGTTGTGAGATAAGTACTAGGTCCCCCGAGCGACCGTTGTGAAACGAAAATTAGGTCCCCCGAGCGACTGTCTTGAGAAAAGTATTAGGTCCTTCGAGCGACCGTTGTGAGATAAGTATTAGGTCCCCCGAGCGACCGTTGTGAGACGAAAATTAGGTCCCCCGAGCGACCGTCTTGAGAAAAGTATTAGTTCCCCCGAACGACCATTGTGAGATGAAAATTAGGTCCCCCGAGCGACCGTCTTGAGATAAGAGTTAGGTCCCCCGAGCGATTGTTTTGAAATAAGAATTAGGTCCCCCGAGTGGCCCCATGTGAAGCAAAATCTAGGTCACCCGGATGGCCCATCTTGAGAAAAAACTTAGAATGAGAAAGGCGGTCCTTGACGTAAGCCCATGTTGCTTTTGGCTGACTGAATGAGTGTCGTGCCCGCGTCCCTACCTCTGACCGAATGAGTGTCATGCCCGTGTCCCTGCCTCAGACCGAATGAGTGTCATGCCCGAGTCCCTGCCTCTGACCAAATGAGTGTAATGCCCGCGTCCCTGCCTCTGACCGAATGAGTGTCATGCCCGAATCCTTGCCTCTGACCGAATGAGTGTCATGCCTGAGTCCTTGGGAATGAGCGTCATGCCCGAGTCCCTGCCTCTGACCGAATGAGTGTCATGCCCGAGTCCCTGCCTCTGACCGAATGAGTATCATACCCGAGTCTCTGCCTCTGACCGAATGAGTGTAACGCCCGAACTCCTGCCTCTGACCGAATGAGTGTCATGCCCGAGTCCCTGCCTCTGACCAAATGAGTGTCACGCCCGAACCCTTGCCTCTGACCGAATAAGCGTCATGCCCGAGTCCTTGCCTCTGACCGAATGAGCGTCACGCCCGAGTCCTTACCTCTGACCGAATGAGCGTCATGCCCGAGTCCTTGTCTCTGACAAAATGAGTGTCACACCCGAACCTCACCTCTAACCAAATGAGTGTCACGCCCGAACCTTCGCCTCTGACTAAATATGCCCAAGTTCCCCACCCGACCTCGACGGTCGTCTATAGGTTTGAGTAGCCTCAAAATCTCTCACCCTCTTTCGAACTATGATAGATTCCTCACAAAAAGGATACGTAGGAATCCTATACCTCTAGGTCCAGCCATTGGAATCAAATCGGCCTTTGCCGTCCTCCCATCAGATTGGGATGCGTTTATCGACAACCCCGCTTTCTTCAAAAGCGACGTTGCCGAGGGGCTCTGTAAGTACCCCAATCTGAATTTGACCAACTTAGAGGAATTCTAGGCACCATTCAGGGATAAACTGATAGGCCAAGACCTCACTAAGACAAAATATGGACACAGGGACTGTTCTGGAATTAAAAGATTGAAAAATCCAGAAGGTCGCCAACATGAGCCGTACGGCTACTTTGGGCACTATCACCCCCTATAAATTGAACCCCTTGCTGATCATTCCAGGGGGAGAAATGATTATTGCTAGTGTTACTCTGTTAAAATCACTCCAGGAGAGTTTTTAGAGTGAAAAGAGAGAGGAAGATTGGCCTAACCAAACATAGGTAAAGCCACCTTCTCCACCATCCTTCTCTCCATTTCATCTCCTTATTTGTTCATATTTATTTGCTCATCTCTTACATTTCTTGCAAGTCTTGTCCATCTCAAGCAATTTATATTTCTTGCAAGTCTTGTCCATATCATGCAATATATATATATATATATATATATATATATATATATATATATATTACAAGCCTTGGCATTCCAAGCTATATATATATATCACTATTATGTATACATATGGTCCAAACCATTCAAGGTGCCCTTCACACTTTGTGTGAAAGTGGTTCTAACCTAAAGATGATCATGGTTTGTTGATATTTCTTGTTTGTTAATCTATTTTAATGGAACAGGAACATGTTTTGGTTGATTATGTTGTTCATTGGAAGCAAGGATGATCATTTGGATGATAAAGTTTTAATCTTTATCATCCAAAATTTGATCTAGCTTCAAACCCCCTTTGTGGTCACAAAGATCAAATCTTTATGACAAATAATGTTTCCCCAAGGTTGCCTTTGGCTTAAGGATCCACTCTTGTGGTCAAAGCTCAAATCTTTATGTTAATTTTGTTTTGATTTGGCCATGATAATCATGTGGGATGATAAAACCTTGGTGTTTATCATTTCCCCTCTTGATTTAGCCTTGAAATCCCATTTTGGGTAAAAAATATTGAATCTTTATGCAATAATTTGGTCCCTAAAAGGTTAATAATGTGTAAAAATTCCATCTTGATGATAAAGTTTCCATCTATAGTCATCAAATGGTCATTTTGGTTCAAAAGCCATGTTCATCAACTTTTTCATAAATTTCTCCAATGATTGCTTTTGATCACACCCAAGTCTTGGTATTTGGGGGCTTTTTTGATGATCTAAGTGCATAGGAATTATCTTTTCTAAGTTTTGTTGTTAATCATAAACTGGAAATCTGAACAGTTTAGTCCAGTTTCAGCAGAATGCTCTGTTTCTGCCTGGAACTGGACTGTTCTTGGACAAACTGTAAAAATTCCAGGAAGAGTATACTCTAGCCGTACGGCTACTCTGGGCTCAGAGGGAAAAATGTCCATTTTGTCCTCTGATCCCTCTTTTCTTAATAAAGGACCCCCTTTTCAGTTAAATTTTGAATAAAAGTTAAAACAGACTCTTTTCCATTAAATACACACACACACATGCACTTTTGTTAACCAACATTAGGGAGACTCGGACTCATCCGAGGCGACTTGGGTGACGTAAAACTCTTCCCAAGGCGTAACCTGACCTCCGAACTAATAGAATCTCTAACATTTTCTTTTGTTAGGTTAAATAATTAACAAAAGTGGCGACTCCGTTAAGTTTTTGTGAGATAACCGCGTTTGGTATTTCCTCCCTAAAACAACTTTAAAACAAACGAAAATCCTTTCATTGTTCTTTCCGGGGGGGGGGGGGGGGCGGGATCCTTACACCTTAAAAAAATAAATAAATAAAGAAAAAGATAATGAGATTATCTCTAGTTACCCCGCTTCTTCTTGGATCCAACTTTGAAAGGTTTATGCTTTCGACGAATAGAGGTGTAGCCACCTTCAAGGTTATAGTAATCATTTTCTTCGGCCTCATACAATTCTCTTCTATCATGAACCATGGGAGCTCGAGGTGAAACATCTACTCCACCTCCATACCTCCATGGTCATCGGAAAAAAATGTCTGATTCATATGAAGAAAGTGTTGGGTTTTGAGGGTCCATGAGCAGCGGAAGGAGGCAATAAAAACAACAAAACCCTAAAGCCCCGATATCCATTCATGATGATTAAATTAATAGGAAGATGAATTTTGAATACTAACCGTTGTTGTGCGTTTTAAAATTTTCGGATCTTCAAATCTTCAAGCTTTGGATTTGATCTCCTCGTTCTTCGGATCACGATCACAGGAACACGAACTTGAGATGCTAAACCAAGCATCTTCTATGTGTATCCACACGCGAACGAATATCTAGAACAATTCTAGATCTGGACTGCTAGATCCCATCTTTAGAAAACACGTTTTTCTAATCTTCAAAGGCTATATGAATTTTATGCGTTCTTGATCTTTGAATTCTCAATCTTGGATCAAGAATTATGTTTCTCAAACATATTAGTTTGCATTCGTTTAGTGGCTGGTGAAAAGTTATATTTATGGTCCCTAGTCATTAACCCTTAATGACCTAGAAGACCTAAATCCCGTCACCCAATTAAACTGGCCAAAACCGCCTCCAAGGACTCTGGCACGGTCGTGCTCACAAAGTGGCACGGCCGTGCCAATTGTTCCGACCAAAACCTCCCCGGGCGAATACTTGCACGGCCGTGCTTGTAAATTGGCACGGTCGTGCACGCAAACGGCACGGTCGTGCCATTTGGTCCGAGCCTGCCAAATTTTCAGTTTTTTCCAATTTTAGCCTTTTGATCAATTCATTTTTTTGTGTGTGACCCCATAGGATTATATTAAGTTGGCAATGAGTCAAACCAAGGTCAAACCCATAAGTCATGAGCGGACTCTAGCAAGCCATCATGACTACCCAATTAATATAACTTAACGAAGTTCGTTTATCCTCATAGAACATATCACAATCCTTTTGTCACGCGATATCATATTAAACATAAGTCATGGTCCACGTCAACTTATATTGTTAAATGCTTTCTCGATCTAGCGTAGATAGATATGAGCAAATGACATTGAACACATCAATTCATTTGAGCGTGGCCACGCATTTCATCAATCTCACTCTTCGATTGGCCCAAGCAGATATCTCTCTTAAGGGAGGGACAAATTCCATCTTGACTTATCATTATTCCCTACAAGAATCCGATTATGCCAATCATAGCCTTTATGACTACCTGGTTAAGGGTAGCGGTTGACTATGTCAAACATAATGTTCATTATGTGGAAGACCATGATAATCTCAGGTCTAAGGATATCAAATGATATAACTATATGAGATTTAATAATAACATTTGACCATGACAAAAATCTCATAGCGGGTCATGTCCAGTACTTGTTCACCAACAAGTACCCATAAGTTTAATTTGTATCACATACACATGATCATCATATGATCATCGATTAAACTTATACTAGTTCTTCATAAGTACTAGGGACGGGGATTATTATAATAAATACTCAAAAACATATAATAATCCAGGTTGTTATCTCCATAACAAATGAGAACATGCCATAACATGAGGTTTTTCTCAAGGGCCTAGGGCATAATCTCCAACAATCTCTCACTTGCACAAGGCCCAATCAACACTTATCCAATACTATTGAGCTTTGCTTATGACCATCATAACAACTTGTGGAGAATCTTATGTAGGAAGATTATCCTTGTTATCATCATAAGGTATTTTGCATATTTTGACATCTCCTATATCAATGATTTCTCGTAGAGATGGAAACGTCTAAGTGTGTGTTTGGATCACATATGAGTCCTTGGCACCTTAGCTTGTGCAATAACCATTATTTCACAACAAAGGTCTATATGATTAGTAGTACTAGAAACTATTTCTAGTTTTACTAATAACATCTTTATTCAAACAACTCCCCTAGTTACAACTCTTGTAACTATATACTCAATTTTATTCGTAGAATAATTTATGGTGTATTTATTTGGAACTATTCCAACTAATAGCACTTACTTTAAACATATATCCATACTACGATTTTTAATTATCATTGTCGGTGTGGAATCATGCACCTATGTAACCATTTACTAGATCATTTCCCATTCCAACAACCATCAAGAATACATCATTAGTTCTTATCAAGTACATAAGGATAATCTTGATCACTATCTAGTGACTTTCACTAGGACATGATTAGTATGTTCTCATCATACTCCAAGTATACAAGTTACCCATCTAAGTACATAATATGACATACATGATAGATCCAATTGCCGAAGCATATGAGATCCTAATCATGTATTCTTACTCATTAGTCTTCCAATAAGACTAAGTCTTTCCAAGAACATTGTCATTAGACAACTTTGCAAGTTCTTCTCCAAGAGTCTTGCATACTGAACAATTCAGTACTTTGTTTTTACAAGTACTTTAACGCAAACTAATAAATTTCCTAGATCTATATCAATAGATATTAATTCCAATGATGTAAGTGGCTTCTTCCTAAGTATTTTCATTAAGAAACTCTTTCAAATGAAATATATGTCAACCACATATATAATACTAGGAATAAGACTATGCTCCCACTAATTTTCTAGTGTACACAACTATCTTCTTTGATGAATTTCAAACGATTTGAACACTTCATCAAAACGATTGTTTCAACTCTAAGAAGCTTGCTTCAATCCATCCCATGGATTTCCGCAATTTACATACTTTATTAGAATTTTTAGATTATCAAAACCTTAAGTTTGTATCCAATACATCCTTAAGTTAATTCCCATTAAGGAACGTTGTTTTGATATCCATTTGTCAAATTTCATATTCCAAATATGAAGATACGACAATGAGAATTCTAATATCTTAAAGCATGACTACGAGTGAGAAAGTTTTATCATAGTCTAAATATGAGTCAACCTTTCACATTTAGTCTTGCTTAATTAGTATCTTCCTTGCTATCCATGTTAGTTTTCTCCAAGAAAACTCAATTCTATCATTTGGTTTTTACACCTTGGGTTAGAACGATCAAGTTCCAAACTTGATTATTATACATGGATTGCCTTTTAGATTCTATGACTCCAAGTCATTAATCTAAATATGGAGCGTACATTGCATTTTGATAGGTGGTAAATACGTAATTCTCAATGAACTTTACCTCAATACTTTCTATTACGAGAAATCCAATATTTCTTGTTATAGATTGTATCCTATCATATATGCAAGTAACTTCTGTAACTTGAACGGATTTTCACAACTCATTGTGAAAGTTTGTTCAACTTCCATCTAAGGTTCTGTGTTATTTTCTAGGTCTCGAACCATTCGAGATATATTTTACTCACAATGGTTCTTTTAGATATTAACAATTTATCTAGAAAAGTACCATCACCAACAATAATTGGTTTCTTAGAAGTAAAATAATATCCTCAAGTTTCCTTAGGATGTCCCATGAAAATACATTTATTAGATTCAAATGTGAGCTTGTCCTAGACAAGTCATTTCCAAAAGGTCTCACTTTCTTAAATCTTCATGAAAGACAAACCACGTTTTCTTTCTTCCCATATCCCATATGGTATCTTTAAACCTATTTTGATGGATCTCAAATTAGTGTAATCATAGCGGTTTCTAATGAATAACCCCAAAATAAATGGTGGAAGATCAATTCGACTTTATCATCTAATGAACCATATCCAATAAGGTTCTATACCTCCATGTAGACACATCATTCCAAAATGGTGTTCTTTGTGGAGTTAATTGTGAAACAATTTCACAACCTTGAATATGATTGTCAAATTTTTGGTTCAAGTATTCATCATCTCGATCAAATCGGAATCTTTGAATTGTTTTACAAAGTAGTACCAAAATCCTCTTTTAGCATTGCTACTTAATGGATCATATACATCGACATGTATTAGGTCTAATAAGTGTACTAGCCCTTTTACTACTCTTAGTAAAAGGTGTCTTAGTCCAAGTAAATAAGATTTTCATATATCGCATGATTTAAAATCATATGACTTTAAAACTCCGTCCCATGGAATTTTAGATATGTGTTTCTCATTTATTTGATCAAAACAATAATGCCTTAAGAATTTAATTGTTTATGTTATAGCCTTATTTATTATTTTGTTCTTCAAGATTTAAGATATAAGATTTATTTATATGATTTAACAGTACGATAAAGCAAATCATAATAAATAAAGCACATTTCTTATTCTCAATAAGAAATAAATATCCTTCATTATCTTATAACAAAATAATATTTTCTTCTTAATGAGTAAAGTCACTTCAAAAGTGTTCTACGAAGAATGTTGCAACTCTTGCATCATTACCATTCGTAGTTAACTTTACCTTTCATAAGTAGTCTTTCTATTTATTAATTGTTGCACATTTATACAAATATGGGATCGACATCCAGTATCCAATACCAAATAATTAAAAGTAGAAAGAATAATTTTATAACATAAATGTCCCATATGGTAGTCTCACTACCATTCTCTTTTATTGATCATCCAGAATTTTGATTGAAATTTTAAATGATCAATCCAATGTTACCAAATTGCATTATTTAGAGTTATAATTTTAGCCACAATTATTTTCTTTAGGTTTGACAATATTTATCTTACCTTTCTCTTTTAATCCTTCTTTCCTTTTAGAAATTCATGAAGTCAAAAAATCAAATTTTCGAATTAGATCATCATAATGTTCAGAAATATAGAGCAAAAACTGTACGTCCGAAACTAAGCCAAAAGGCATCCACAATTCCGTACATCATTCAGAAACTTAGAGGACAGTCCATACGGCCGAAACTAAGCAAAGGCATCCACATTTCCGTATGGATCTATAGTCTGTTTCTAAATTCCATGTCTCATCAATTTAATTGATTTCAGCAATCAAGAACAATTCAGGATTCTGATTTCAGTTTTCTGAATTCTGAATTGACATCACTTTTTAGGAAACACGATTTTGAAAACCAGCCATCTGAAACAAGATTCAACTTCAGATACGAATTCTGAACAACACCTGCTTCGGTCAAGTCTTAGGAACCGCTTGGCCGTGCACCACAGAAAAACAGATTTTCAATTTCCAAATTTTACCTTAGAATTGCTTTCCTTGATTCAATTAGGATTTGGTGTTCACGGTGATCGAATCATCATGATCATCAAAACCAAGAATAAACAATTTATTCATGAATCCAAGATCATCAACAAGTTAATCAAATTAAATTTTGATGATCATACGGAACATATTAATCAAATTAATATTGTAATTTAGGTTACATAGGACTATTAAGAATGTATAATTTTCGTTCCTACTTTAGAACAATTCTTAAGCTCATGATCCAATCAAAGAAATTAATTTCATTCTCTTTTAACTTTGTCTTTTTAAAGAACAGATCGCAGTAATAAACATAATTAAAGTATAATATAACATTCTACAGAAATATGAAAATAAATATACACCTATATTTCATACCAATCATTTAAGAGATAAATTATTTGTATTTCATAAATACTCCCACTAAATTATATAACCTTCATATACAACAATTGTATAATATAATTTATGTGGGCTAAGATCCATATTTCACCCAATTTTGAGTTGGCTAGGGCGCGACTGTTCAAAACCAAGTTATTTAGGTAGATAACTCTTATTAAGTCAAACCACGTTAAACGTATAGAAAACTCTCATTCACTCATCTTGCTCATACACTGATAAAATCAACGCACCTCGCTATGGCAGAGCACACACAAAACTACACGGTGTACTCACAAGTGTTTTACTAATGGATTGGCACATGACTTAAATTTTCAAGAAGATTCTTTCATATAGCAACGCGCATAACAAAGGTATAATTAATCCAATTAATTAATGAACGGATACTATGTGAATATAATTACGAATTTTAGATTTTCATAGAGTCCTACTCTAGGTATAATACATATTGAATAATGAATTCTTTCATAGAGTCCAACTCTATTAAGAATACATTACTTCATAGAATCCAATTCCATGAACAATATGTATTCTACAATGCATCTCCAAGTCAAAAAAACACGAATTCAGAAATTTGCACTGCACGCGAACTGCACGAAAAATCTGCACGAATTCGTGCATTACACGCGAACTGCATGAAAATTATGCACAAAATTCTGGACTGCACGTGCGATGCACGTAATCTTCACGAAAATTCTGCACCAAAACGTTTATTGTACGTGAACTGCACGAACGCAATTTATTAAATCTTGATCCTTTAAGGATTCAACTATTTATGATAATTAAATTATCATAAACATCAAACCCTAAGAACAAATAATTTGTTCTTCAAGATCAAGAATCATCAATTCAATAATCCAATTAAAGAGATTGATGATCCGATAAAAAGATTAATCATATTAATCATGCAACTTGAAAACCTTGTTCATAATCATACTATATCATATATAATTGTTTCACCAAACAATTCACATAAATCCCTTATTCTAAATTCACATCATGCTACATCATATAATCAAATCATATATATAATATGATATTATTAAAATAACCATACATGAACGGGGCTCTGATACCACTGTTGGGTTTTGAGGGTCCATGTGCAGCGGAAGACGGCAATAAAAACAACAAAACCCTAAAGCCCCGAGATCCATTCATGATGATTAAATTAATAGGAAGATGTATTTAGAATACTAACCGTTGTTGTGCGTTTTAAAATTTTCAGATCTTCAAATCTTCAAGTCTTTAAGCTTTGGATTTGATCTCCTCGTTCTTCGTGTTCTTCGGATCACGATCACAGGAACACGAACTTGAGATGCTAAAGCAAGAATCCTCTATGTGTATCTACACGCGAACGAATATCTAGAACAATTCTAGATCTGGACTGCTAGATCCCATCTTTAGAAAACACGTTTTTCTAATCTTCAAAGGCTATATGAATTTTATGTGTTCTTGATCTTTGATTCTCAATCTTGGATCAAGAATTATGTTTCTCAAAAATATTAGGTTGCATTCGTTTAATGGCTGGTGAATAGATATATTTATGGTCCCTAGTCATTAACCCTTAATGACCTAGAAGACCTAAATCCCGTCACCCAATTAAACCGGCCAAAACCGCCTCCAGGGACTCTGGCACGGTCGTGCTCACAAAGTGGCACGGCCGTGCCAATTGTGCCGACCAAAACCTCCCCGGGCGAATACTTGCACGGTCGTGCTTGTAAATTGGCACGGCCGTGCACACAAAACGGCACGATCGTTCCATTTGGTCCGAGCCTGCCAGATTTTCATCTTTTTCCAATTTTAGCCTTTTGATCAATTCGTTCTTTTGTGTGTGACCCCATAGGATTATATTAAGTTGGCAATGAGTCAAACCAAGGTCAAACCCATAAGTCATGAGCGGACTCTAGCAAGCCATCATGACTACCCAATTAATATAACTTAACGAAGTTCGTTTATCCTCATATAACATATCACAATCCTTTTGTCACGCGATATCATATTGAACATAAGTCATGGTCCACGTCAACTTATATTGTTCAATGCTTTCTCGATCTTGGGTAGATTGATATGAGCAAATGACATTGAACACATCAATTCATTTGACCTTGGCCACACATTTTATCAATCTCACTCTTCTAGTGGCCCAAGCAGATATCTCTCTTGAGGGGGGGGACAAATTCCATCTTGACTTATCATTCTTCCCTACAAGAATCTGATTATGCCAATCATAGCCTTTATGACTACCTTGTCAAGGGTAGCGGTTGACTATATGAGATTTAATTATGACATTTGACCATGACATAAATCTCATAGCGGGTCATGTCCTATACTTGTTCACCAACAAGTACCCATAAGTTTAAATTGTATCACATACACATGATCATCATATGATCATCGATTAAACTTATACTAGTTCTTCATAAGTACTAGGGATAGAGATTATTATAATAAATATGCAAAAACATATAATAATCCAGGTTGTTGTCTCCATAACAAATGAGAATATGACATAATATGAGGCCTTTCTCAAGGGCCTAGGGCATAATCTCCAACATAAAGAGCATCCATTTCTGAACCACATTTATTATAAAGGTGGACACTGTCAATAAAACTTTGAGAGGAAAGAAAGGTTTTCTCATTACATTCATAGCAACTTCTCATGGTGAGGGGCTCTGTAAAGAAGATGTCGAAGTTTTTGCTCCAACAACAATAGTTGTAAATTTTGGGTTGAAATATTTAGTATTCACATTACGCGCTTCAGGAGTTGTTAGATTAGGAGTTGTGGGAGCTTGAGTTGGACCACTGGAAATAGGATTAGATGAACTTGGCTTTGAAGCCGCAACTCTTCTTATAACCTCAACTAATCAGTGATCTTGTGGAGGGACCTTGAGGGGTTTCTAAACCCTTTTCCAATTCAATGACATTTGTAACTTCGTCATTTACTATCACCTCATTGGACAACTCCTTGTCATTGTTCGCATTCTCATTGTTAGAGCAATGAACAAGACTTCATGAGAAAAGCAAGCAATCATAAGAACACAGATTTACGTGATTCACTAACTTGGCTACGTCCACGGGGAGGGAGAGAATATTATTATCAATTTGGAGAAATGATTACAAGATCATACTATTACTGCTGCACGAATTTTGATCACAAAATTCCTAACTGTGGAACTGTAGAATTACAGATCTCTCTGAGCACTCTAATAATCTGTCTATGACAAACTGAGGTGTTTTTTTTTTTTATCTAAACTAGTAGCCTCTATTTATACAACTCAAAGTCTATCTCAAAATCTGGTAGGAACTTGAAATACAAGTCCAAAACGGACTAGAAACCTTTCTTTCTGCGAATCTGGAACTTGCTACAATTTCTGGCCCGAACTTGACTAGGTTCAGCCGAGTCTTGACCATGGTTCGGCCGAACCCATGCCTTGACTCGGCCGAATCCTATCCTTTACTCGTCTGAACCTTTGCTTTTCTAAAAGATTGACTTTCCGATTCACCTGGTTCGGCCAGGTCCTATCATAGGTTCGGCCGAACCCTTCTGTGCTTCGTCCCGGAATTACGAAATCTTCATGTTGCTTAATCATTTAACTCGGCGTCCCAAATTCAAAGGCATTAACCCAACAATCTCCACCTTTAATTTGAATCTCCATGACAACAAACCTTTTCTCCCCCCTCGCCTCTTCTACTATCTAATAGCTGCGAACATTCAGCAAGTCTAAACAATGTTGGAACTTGATTCCCGTCACGGGTTTTATGAACATATATGTACGGTTTTCCGCCGTCCCTACCTTCTTCACCTTTACCAATTTTTCATCCCTTAGAAAATGATATCTGACATCAATGTGCTTGGTCCTCTTATGATGAACTTGATCATTGGCCAAACAAATCACGCTCAAAGTATCGCAATAAATAATAGCCTGATCCTGATGTATCCCAAGATTGCTGATCAATCCCCTCAACCATATTCCTTCCTTAGCGGACTCTTTCAATGCCATGTATTCTGCTTCTGTTGTAGACAACGTAACTGTCGCCTGCAATGTAGCCTTCCAAATGACAATTGACCCACCAAGCGTGAACACATATCCGATCATTTATCTTCTTGTATCAACATCTCCTGAATAGTCCGAATCTGAGAAACCCTCGACTGCATATTCTGTTCCATTTCCATAGACGAGACCGACGTCGCTAGTACGCACTGTAGCATACATCAAACTACCATCTGCATTAGCATAGGGTACTCGACCCATATACTCTTTCTCCTCAATTGATTTAGGCCTAAACGCGACTGACAACTGTGGATTCACTGCACTCGAAGTATCTATAGCCTTAGATGTTGACATACCAAACCTCTTTTAAACTTTCTTGATATATCTTTTTAGGGATAAGAACAGTTTTCGTTTGGCTTTGTCTCTATAAATCTCCATACCCAGAATTTTCTTCACGTTAGCCAAATCCTTCATCTCAAACTCTGTGACCAATAAGCCTTTCAGCTTCTGAATCTCTGACTTCTTGACTGCTGCTATCAAATAGCTGTCAAATCTCTTGTACCACTGCCTAGGCCATTGCTTAAGTCTATACAAAGACTTCTTCAACCTACAAACCTGATCTTCCTTACCAGGAACTTGGAATCCTTCCGGCTGTGTCATGTATATATATGTTCTTCCAACTCTCCATGCAAGAAAGCTGTCTTGACGTCTAGTTGCTCAAGATCCAAAACCCTCTGTGCTACTATTGCTAGCTACACTCTGATCGAATTGTGTCTGACAACTAGTGAGAAGATATCATTATAGCCCACCCCTTCTCTCTATGCGAAACCCCTTGCAACAACGCGAGCTTTATACTTGACCCCTTCTGCCGGTGACATCCCTTCCTTTTTCTTAAAGATCCACTTGCAAATCACAATCTTTCTGCCTTCTGGCCTTGTGGTCAACTCTCAAGTCTGATTCTTGTGAAGAGACTCCATCTCATCACCCATAGCCGCATACCACTGAGATGACTTTGAAGTCTAAACATGTAAATGCTTCCTTGAAAGTAGAAGGTTCCGTAAGGGCGGGCTCCACTTCCTCAGCAACATGCAGTGCATAAGACACCAAGTCTTCAAATCCATACCTCTCCGGAGGATTCCCGAGATTAGATCTTCTAGACCTTCCTTATTCTAACCCATGTTCTTCGGGAACTGAACTTGAACTTTCTGGTGCTTCAGTCTTTGTCTCTTTTGGTGGATCCTGATTAACATCTGACTGTGGGACAACTAACTTTTCAGTATCTTGTTGCTCCACCTGTTTATCAACATCTGACTGTGGGACAACTAACTCTTCAGTATCTTGTGCTCCACCTATTTATCAACACTGCCAACACTTGAAACAATCTTGGTTTTACCAGTCCATACCTCATAGGGAACTTTGAGGCCAATACCGGCGTGAGATCCACGATTAATCAAGTAACATGTTGTACTAACCGCTTCTGACCAAAAATGTTTAGACAACCCTACTTTGGAGAGCATGTACCATGCTCTCGCAAGCAATGTCTGATTCATCCGTTCTGCTACACCATTCTGCTGTGGCGTGCCTCTGATGGTGAGATGTCTAGAAATATCCACCTCTCTGTAAAACGAATCGAACTTAGTACTGCAGAACTCCAAACTATTATCTGTCCGGTGCTTCTTGATCTTCTTCTCTGTCTGGTTCTCCACTACCGTCTTCCAGTCCTTGAAATTCATTAGAACCTTATTCTTGTGCTTCATGATAACCACCCAAGTCTTCCTCGAATAATCATCAACCATAGACAAGAAATATATGTGCCCCCTTAGAAATTCCTGACATGAAGGTCCCCAACACTCTAAGTGGATTTAATCTAGAATGCCTTTTGTGTTATGTATGCCCATAGGAAAACTATTACGCTTCATCTTCCCTAGCACGCAATGCTTACAAAACTTAAGATCCTTGATCTTATGGCCACATAGAAGATCTCTTTTAGCCAGCTCCTGCATCCCTCGAGTGCTCATGTGACCGAGCCTGATGTGCCACAGCTTAGACATATCTCCCTCGTTCACCTCTGATGATGCAACCATAGCCGACCCTGCAAGCGTCTTTCCTTGGAGGAAATACAAGAAGCCCCCGCTTAAGGCCTCTCAGTACCACTTCTGAACCGTTACAGACACTAACTGCTCCACTTTTACCTTTGAAACTGAACCCTTTGCTATCTAAATGACTAAGAGAAATCAGATTCTTTGTCATAAGTGGAACGTGTCGAACCTTGTTCAAAGTGACAAACCTACCATCATGAGTCTTGACCTTGATCGAACCAATACCGACAACCTTGCAGATTGCAATGTCGGCCATGCTTATATCACCGCCATCTATCTGCCTGTAATCAGTAAACCATTCTCTCCTAGGACTGATATGGTAAGATGCTCCTGAATCAAGAATCCACGCATCAAATGCGTGTGATGATTCTGATGTAACTAGAGCATAATCCTCATCTGAATTGCTATCTTTGGCCATCATTGCCTCTGCTCTGACTGGTGCCTTACCTTGCTTCTTTCTGGGACAATCGAATTTCTAATGCCCCTTCTCTTTGCAGAAATTACAGATATCCCCAAGTTTCGGACCCTTCTTGTGTGAAGAATTACCTTTATTGTTCTTCTTCTCACTAGAACCCCTGTTACTACTACTAGCAACCAAACCTGATGACTGGGTACCTGCGTCATTCCCACTCGCCTTTCGGCGTAACTTGTCGCGACCCCGGACCCCGCGGGCCCCGGGACCGCGATCTGGACGTCGACTCTAAAACCAAAACTCAGAAATACTGAAGTTAAAAATTTCATTTGATGCCAAAAGGTGATAATCCAAAGTTTTACAAAACCAAGATTGACAAAAACCAATTACAACTATCATAAACTTCCACAAGTTTATGCTCAATAAAATACAAATATAAAATTCTTAACGACGTCATTGTTTGGTACAAATACCCCAAAAGGTTACACATTTATATAATGTAAACCAACCTATACAACTTTCCCCAAAAGAATGGATCCACACTCGACGTCCTCTTTCTCGTGATCAGCGAGACTAATCCTTAGCACCTGGGGGGGGTTAAGGAAAAACAAAGATAAAAAGAAAAGGGGTGAGATAAATCTCAATAAGTTACTAATGCAACTACATGACATGCTATGATGCAATATACTATAAACAATAATAAATATCACATAGCACATAGCATTTATCACATAACAGATGGCAGCGGAAATAAACACATAACAAAGGATATAGCCAAGGTTTTCCAAACCGGAACATCCAAATAAAGGATCGCTGCGCAGCTTCAATAATCAACCAATCATCATCTTCATAATAGCATAAAAGCCGAAGAGAAAACCCCGGTACCGGAACCAATAACAAAATAATGTGCCACAAAGGGCAGGAGCCATGCCACAAAGTCATGCTCCAAACGTCTCAACCAAGGCCAATCTGGATGAGGAAAATAAGGGCAAAACAATGGTCGACACCATAATGGACTTGGCCGGTGCCATCACAATATCTCACATCGCCCGACACAACCACAAATACCAGCTGGACTTTCAAATAACTGCTAAGTAATAAAATACTAGCACGATAAACAAAAAGGATTCCAAAGTAGGGAATCATACCAAATAACCACCAAGAAGATGAAATGAACCAACCATACACCATAAAAGTGCTCCAAAATCCCAATTAACAATTAATGAATTTCAAACACAAACTTGATCACAATGGACCCAATTCTATCACTAAAGTGTACTACAATATTCACTAAGGTCAACTAGAAGGACATCCTAGACTTGGACCAAAACGCGTCCTCCATTCACCCAAATTTAACAAATGAGAACTTTCAGGGGTTCTGGGAGGCCGCCCAAAAGGGACTGCGCGGTCGCCCAAAATGCCTCAAAACAGGAACAAAAGCTTTCAGATAGATGTGCGGTCGCCCATCTATTTTTGTGCGGCCGCCCAATGATCTGAATTGATAGAAATCGGGAAGAACAACATGGGTTCTTCCATTTTCAAACCCAAAACACATTCAACCAAAATCCCAACTTCCAACTCATGTACTAATGTACCAAAACAACTTATAAGTCTAAAAAGACTCCTTTAACAACATTTAATCAACCAATATCAAGAATCAAACCCAACATTCATAAATCACCATTTTTGATCAAAATCCAAAATAAATTCCAAACAAATTCAAAACCCAACCAAACTTCAAATATAACACATCAAACATTATCTAAACATGATATGAACAATTTAGCATCAAAATGGGGGAAAAGTAACTTACCTGAATTTTCTCAAAGTTGATGGATTTCGATTCTTTTTTACTCTACGCGATCCTAGCGACGATCTAAACACGTTTCATGTTTTAATAAATGAATAATAATGAGAGGAAGAAGGAGTAAATGAAGAGAGAAGGAGAGGAAGAAACTTACCACAACACAAGAGAGAGAGAGAGAGTTTCCAGGGAGAGGAGAATGGGAGGTGGAGTGAGAGAATGGTGAGGGAGGTGAGGGGAGTAGGGAGGGAGTATGAAAAATGTTTAAAAGATTTACACTTAGGCCCCCTCTCTCACACTACACACAAACTACACTCCCAACTAACAATTAAGACCCAACATTTCTATACTAACACAAATGACCCAAATAAAATGCTAGGCATAATTATTATAACACATAAATATTTAAATAAATAATAATTTAAATAAATAAATAAATAAGCAAATAATTAAATAATAATCATTTATTACTAATAAAATAGAGCCTAGATTTCGGGTCGTGACATTCACTTCCCCTTAAAGAAAATTCGACCTGAATTTTAACGAGACTCACCTTAAACAAAAAGCCACGGAAATTTCCTCTCGATCTCATCTCGAAGCTCCCACGTCGATTCCTCGATGTTATGATTCCTCCAAAGGACTCGAACCAATGAAATGCTTTTGCTCCTCAACTCTTGGACTTTAGAATCTAAGATCCGAACCGGTCGTTCCTCATAAGTCATATCGGGCTCAATATCCTCCGGTATCCTCGGTAACACGTGAGACGGATCATGAACGTACTTCCGAAGCATAGAAACGTGGAACACGTTGTGCAACCGGTCTAAAGATGACGGTAACGCAAGGCGATACGCTAAAAGTCCAACCTTTCCCAAAATCTCAAACGGACCAATAAACCTCGGAGCCAACTTGCCTTTCTTCCCAAACCTACGAATACCCACATTTGGAGATACCTTCAAAAACACCCAATCACCGGTCTGAAAACTAAGATCACGCCTTCGGTTATCTGCGTAGCTCTTATGTCGACTCTGGGCTGTCTTCAATCTATCCCGGATAACTTTAACTTTCTCAACCGAATCCCGAAGCAAATCAATACCCAAAACTTCCGCTTCACCGACCTCATCCCAACAAATAGGCGATCTACATTTCCTTCCATACAAGGCCTCAAACGGCGCCATCTCGATACTAGCCTGATAACTGTTGTTGTAAGAGAACTCCACTAACGGTAGGTGCGAATCCCAAGAATCAGAAAAGTCTATCGAACAAGCTCGCAACATATCCTCCAAAATCTGAATAGTCCTCTCGGATTGACCGTCGGTCTGAGGATGAAAAGCTGTGCTGAATCGCAAATCTGTACCCAAAGCTTCCTGAAACGCCTTCCAGAATCTAGAAGTGAACCTCGGGTCTCGATCTGACACAATGCTAACCGGAACTCCATGCAATCTAACAATCTCATCAATATAAAGGGTCGCAAGCTTCTCCATCGAATATCTGATATCAATAGGCAATAAATGGGCACTCTTGGTCAATCTATCCACTATTACCCAAACACTATCATACTTCCTACGGGTACGAGGCAGTCCCGTAACGAAATCCATAGTCACATGCTCCCATTTCCACTCGGGAATCTCTAACGGCTGAAGTAATCCCGCGGGTCTCTGATGCTCGGCTTTGACCTGTTGACACGTTAAACACTTCGATACATACTCAGCTATTTCCCTTTTCATATTAATCCACCAAAATGGTTGCTTCAAATCCTGATACATCTTCGTACTACCCGGATGAATAGTATACCTCGATTTGTGGCCCTCATCAAGAACTCTCTGTTTAATTCCATCAACATCCGGAACACACAAACGACCACGGAAAGTCAAAACTCCACTCGAACTCAAAGAAAAATCCTCGAAGTTCTTTTCCTCCAATTTACCCATTACCTTCACCAACTCGGGATCCTCTTTCTGAGCTTCCTTTATCCTCTGAACTAGGGTCGGAGATACCCTAATATTCGCAAAAATAGCCCCATGTCTCGATTCACGAGGAGACCAATCTCGAACATCCTCAAGCATTTTCCATTCTCGAACCATCATCGAAGCCACATAAGACTTTCTACTAATCGCATCGGCTACCACATTCGCCTTCCCCGGATGATAAGAAATCGTGCAATCATAATCCTTCAACAATTCCATCCATCGGCGCTGTCGGTTGTTCAACTCTTTCTGGGAGAAAAGGTACTTCAAACTCTTGTGATCCGTAAAAATCTCAAACTTCGCTCCATAAAGATAGTGCTTCCATTTGTGCAACGCAAATACAATAGCCGCTAACTCCATATCATGAGTCGGGTAATTCTGTTCACTAGGGGTCAACTTTCTCGAAGCATACGCAATCACTTTCCCATTCTGCATCAACACACAACCCAAACCCTCTTTCGAAGCATCACTGTAAATCACTAGGCCATCGCTCCCATTAGGCAAAGTCAAGATCGGTGCGGTAGTCAACCTCTTCTTCAATTCCTCGAAACTCTTGCCACATTTCTCGGTCCACACAAACGGAACGTTTTTCCGGGTCAACTGAGTCATCGGAGTAGCAATCCTCGAAAACCCCTCAATAAATCTTCTGTAATACCCGGCTAAACCAAGAAAGCTACGAATCTCGGTCACTGACTCGGGTTTCTTCCAATCCACTATTGCCTCTATCTTCGAAGGATCCACAGAAATCCCATCTTTAGAAATCACATGACCCAGAAATGACACCTTCTCGAGCCAAAATTCGCATTTACTGAACTTCGCAAATAATTTCTCCCTCGCAAGAACGGATAAAACTGTCCTCAAATGCTGCTCGTGCTCATCTCGAGATTTCGAATAAACAAGAATGTCTTCGATGAAAACCACCACGAACGAATCAAAATAAGGATGGAAAATCCGGTTCATCAAATCCATAAACACGGCCGGCGCGTTAGTCAACCCAAACGGCATAACCAAGAACTCATAATGACCATACCGAGTGCGAAAAGCAGTCTTCGGAATATCCTCCGATCGAACTTTCAGCTGATGGTACCCACTCCTCAAATCAAGTTTAGAGAAAACCACGGACCCTTGAAGCTGATCAAACAAATCATCGATGTGAGGTAGAGGATACTTATTCTTCACCGTGACCTGATTCAACTTCCGGTAATCTATACACAATCTCAACGAACCATCTTTCTTCCGCACAAACAAAACCGGTGCTCCCCACGGGGAAACACTAGGGCGGATAAACCATCGATCAAACAACTCTTGCAACTGAACCTTTAATTCCTTCAACTCTGCGGGAGCTAACCTATAAGGTGCTTTTGAAATCGGAGCCGTACCCGGCAAAAGATCTATACAAAACTCAATCTCACGATCGGGAGGCATAACATACTCGGTAGAGAAAACATCGGGAAATTCCCGGACTACCCGAACACTATCAAAACTAGGGGATTCTTTCCTAGTATCAAGAACACTAGCCAAATACCCTTCACAACCACTATGCAATAATTTTCTCGCTTTCAAATAAGAAATTAAGCGAACCTTTCTACTCAGAGGACTAGCCTCAAACACAAATTTAGGCACATCGGGAATAGAAAAAGTAACAGTTTTCTTACGGCAATCAACGGAAGCATGAAACTTGCTCAACCAATCCATACCCAAAATGACATCAAAGTCTTGGATAGGAAGAACTACCAAATCCGCACAAAGGACTCGACCACAAATAACCACGTCACAAGCACGAAAGACTCGATCAGAAATCAAGCATTCTCCTATAGGGGTCGACACCTCTAGCACGTACGGTAAAGACTCGAATGCAGCATTTAACATGGAAGCAAATTGCACAGAAATGTATGAATGAGATGATCCTGGATCTACTAACGCTCGTGCGCTCACATTAGATATAGAAATAATACCTCCAATAACTGTAGGATCATCTGTGGCTTGTTGTTGATTCATTGCAAACACTTTCCCTTGGACTTTGGGCTTTCCCGCAGCGTCCCTTTTCTGACCCTGAGGAGCCCCAGCTCCTACCCCCGATGGTTGAATTCTATTCCTCGGACAATCCCTTGCAAAATGACCCATTTGACCACAATTGGTACACCTTCCCTGTTTCTTCCAACAACGGTCTTCAGAATGACCTTCCTTTTGACAATACGAACAAAGCCTCCTAACTTGGCTCCCTTGGTTCCCGGAAGTGATACCCGGGTTCCTTGGGTTTTGTTGCCCTCGGGACTGAGATTGTCCCCCAAAGTTACCTCGGTTATCGATCCTCGGTTGTGACTTGCTCAGCGCTCCTTGCTTACTCGGGTTGGCTACCTCGGTCTTCCTCTTATGTTCCCCGATATCTTGCTCTATCAAATAGGTTCGGTCCACCGCATCTTGGAACGTCACAATCCGTTGAGCAATAAGTTGAGTACGGATGGAGGTCTTCAATCCCCGAATAAATCACATAGCCTTTTGTTCCTCGGTCCTCACCAAATAGTCGCAATACCGGGCTAATTCTATGAACTTAGCCGAGTATTGTGCTATAGACAACACACCTTGCTCCAGGTTGAGTAGCTCGATCTCCTTTCGGTTCTGATCAACAACCGGAATGAAATGCTCCTTGAATTTGCGCACAAACAACTCCCATGCATACACCGTGCGAGTATCATCCCAAGTAGCTTTAATACCTTTCCACCAATGCTCGGCGGCTCCCACAAGCTTGTAAGCCGCAAACCGGACCTTGTCCTCATCCGAACACCCAAATACATCATAAATCTTCTCCATCGACTCAATCCACAATTCAGCTTTCCTTACATCGGGCTCCCCATTGAATTCAACCGGTTTCAACTTCAGAAATTGCTCCAATCCAAAACGGGGTGGTGCTTGTTCTACCCTCGGACCTTGATCATGTATGGCCTTCATGGCCGCCTCAAACATGCCTTGAAACATGGCACGGGCTTCTTCCCTCGTATCATTCTGATTCTGTGCCCCACTAGCACCTCCTCTGTTTCTTCTTCCAGACATTGAGAACAATTACCTGCATAAAACATCAACCGTTAATCACTCCGCACACTACTACCCACCTAGGTCATACTAATCCACCTAGACTTATACTTAGAGCTAATGCCCTAGCTCTGATACCAACTGTCGCGACCCCGGACCCCGCGGGCCCCGGGACCGCGATCTGGACGTCGACTCTAAAACCAAAACTCAGAAATACTGAAGTTAAAAATTTCATTTGATACAAAAGGTGATAATCCAAAGTTTTACAAAACCAAGATTGACAAAAACCAATTACAACTATCATAAACTTCCACAAGTTTATGCTCAATAAAATACAAATATAAAATTCTTAACGACGTCATTGTTTGGTACAAATACCCCAAAAGGTTACACATTTATATAATGTAAACCAACCTATACAACTTTCCCCAAAAGAATGGATCCACACTCGACGTCCTCTTTCTCGTGATCAGCGAGACTAATCCTTAGCACCTGGGGGGGTTAAGGAAAAACAAAGATAAAAAGAAAAGGGGTGAGATAAATCTCAATAAGTTACTAATGCAACTACATGACATGCTATGATGCAATATACTATAAACAATAATAAATATCACATAGCACATAGCATTTATCACATAACAGATGGCAGCGGAAATAAACACATAACAAAGGATATAGCCAAGGTTTTCCAAACCGGAACATCCAAATAAAGGATCGCTGCGCAGCTTCAATAATCAACCAATCATCATCTTCATAATAGCATAAAAGCCGAAGAGAAAACCCTGGTACCGGAACCAATAACAAAATAATGTGCCACAAAGGGCGGGAGCCATGCCACAAAGTCATGCTCCAAACGTCTCAACCAAGGCCAATCTGGATGAGGAAAATAAGGGCAAAACAATGGTCGACACCATAATGGACTTGGCCGGTGCCATCACAATATCTCACATCGCCCGACACAACCACAAATACCAGCTGGACTTTCAAATAACTGCTAAGTAATAAAATACTAGCACGATAAACAACAAGGATTCCAAAGTAGGGAATCATACCAAATAACCACCAAGAAGATGAAATGAACCAACCATACACCATAAAAGTGCTCCAAAATCCCAATTAACAATTAATGAATTTCAAACACAAACTTGATCACAATGGACCCAATTCTATCACTAAAGTGTACTACAATATTCACTAAGGTCAACTAGAAGGACATCCTAGACTTGGACCAAAACGCGTCCTCCATTCACCCAAATTTAACAAATGAGAACTTTCAGGGGTTCTGGGCGGTCGCCCAAAATGCCTCAAAACAGGAACAAAAGCTTTCAGATAGATGTGCGGTCGCCCATCTATTTTTGTGCGGCCGCCCAATGATCTGAATTGCCAGAAATCGGGAAGAACAACATGGGTTCTTCCATTTTCAAACCCAAAACACATTCAACCAAAATCCCAACTTCCAACTCATGTACTAATGTACCAAAACAACTTATAAGTCTAAAAAGACTCCTTTAACAACATTTAATCAACCAATATTAAGAATCAAACCCAACATTCATAAATCACCATTTTTTATCAAAATCCAAAATAAATTCCAAACAAATTCAAAACCCAACCAAACTTCAAATATAACACATCAAACATTATCTAAACATGATATGAACAATTTAGCATCAAAATGGGGGAAAAGTAACTTACCTGAATTTTCTCAAAGTTGATGGATTTCGATTCTTTTTGACTCTACGCGATCCTAGCAACGATCTAAACACGTTTCATGTTTTAATAAATGAATAATAATGAGAGGAAGAAGGAGTAAATGAAGACAGAAGGAGAGGAAGAAACTTACCACAACACAAGAGAGAGAGAGAGAGTTTCCAGGGAGAGGAGAATGGGAGGTGGAGTGAGAGAATGGTGAGGGAGGTGAGGGGAGTAGGGAGGGAGTATGAAAAATGTTTAAAAGATTTACACTTAGGCACCCTCTCTCACACTACACACAAACTACACTCCCAACTAACAATTAAGACCCAACATTTCTATACTAACACAAATGACCCAAATAAAATGCTAGGCATAATTATTATAACACATAAATATTTAAATAAATAATAATTTAAATAAATAAATAAATAAGAAAATAATTAAATAATAATCATTTATTACTAATAAAATAGAGCCTAGATTTCGGGTCGTGACATAACTCCCTCGTCTTGAGAGAAATTTTCACTTCCTCTAGAGAGATACCATCTTTACGGTTTATGCACGAATCGACATAATGTTCATAAGACATAGGTAAAGATACTAAAAGCTGCAAGGCTGCATCCTCGTCATCCACAACAACTCCTATATTACGCAGTTCAAGTAATGCAGAAGTAAATCTATCAAGATGATCATTTATGGGCGTACCTTCTATCATGCGACAATCATACAGCTTCTTATTCAGGTATAACTTATTGGTCAATGAACGTGTCATATACATTTCTTCCAACATTAACCAAAGATCGCTTCCGGAGTCTGTTTCTGCAACATTAGTTAAGAACTCATCATCGAACTATCTGATGATCTTGGTGTGAGCCTTCTGATCTAAATTCTTCAACGCAGCTTCCTCTTTGGTGGCTGCTTGTTTGTCCTTCTCTGACCCTTCTGTGGTGATTGTCTTACCCTTGGGATCCTTACGATACCTGATTGCAATCTCCAACGGTTCCCTTAAATCTTTGTCTATCAATAAAGCCTTCATCTTGATCTGCCAGAGAGAAAAACTATTCTTCCCATTGAACTTGTCGATCGAATCTGCTCCTTGACCCATCTTCTTGTTCTCTGTAGCGGAATCTCTGAACCTCTAACCACGAACCAAAACTCTGGTACTACCAGAGCTCTGCTACCACTTGTTAGAGCAATGAACAAGACTTGATGAGAAAAGCAAGCAATCACAAGAACACAGATTTACGTGGTTCACCAACTTGGCTACGTCCACGTGGAGGGGAGAGAATATTATTATCAATCTGGAGAAACGATTACAAGATCACACTATTACTGCAGCACGAATTTTGATCACAAAATTCCTAACTGTGCAACTGTAGAATTACAGATCTCTCTGAGCACTTTAATAATCTGTCTATGACAATCTGAGGTGTGTTTTTGATCTAAACTAGTAGCCTCTATTTATACCACTCAAATTCTATCTCAAAATCAGGTAGGAACTTGGAATATAAGTCCAAAACGGACTAGAAACCTTTCCTTCTGCGAATCTGGAACTTGCTGCAATTTCTTGTCTGAACTTGACTAGGTTCGGCCGAGTCTTGAGCATGGTTCGGCCGAACCCATGCCTTGACTCGGCCGAATCCTATCCTTCACTCGTCCGAACCTTTGATGCTCCAAAAGATTGACTTTCCGATTCGCCTGGTTCGGTCGAGTCTTATCATAGGTTCGGCCGAACCCTTCTGTGCTCCGTCCTGGAATTACGAAATCTTCCTGTTGCTTAATTCTTTAACGCGGCGTCTCAAATTCAAAGGCATTAACCCAACACTCATAAACCTCAACATTCGTGGTATCTTGCGTAGGGACCTCTTACCATTTTCCAAGTGCTCTTCCACATTACTAAGCTTTAAAGCATGCTCTAATTCATCCATGTCATTTTTATTTCTTTTTCTACCCAAACCTTCTTTGGTGCTGCTCTACCTCAAGTTCTCAACTACTGCAACAACTTCGTTGCCATTCAGAGTTTGACACACATATCAAGAAGTCAGAAGTGTACTTAATACATATAAAATAGAATAAAGTATTGTTATTATAATTATGAAATTGACTTTGTAAAAACATTATATTGTCTTAAGTAATTGAATTCCTTTAAAGACATTTTATTATCTAAATAATTGAACCCCTTGAAAAAATATAAGCATATTGAGACGTGATAATTATTTAGGTCGATGCCTCATTTCCTTAATCAATTCAGCTGCCTCATTTAAAAAAATTGTACTCCCTCCATCCCGGAGTAAGAGTCATACCCTTCATTTGCACGCTTATTAATAAATATTGGAAGTGATGTAAATGTTGTGAGTGTAAAAGTAAAGTAGGAGAGAGAATGAGTAGGAGAGAATAGTGAATTGATTGGTGTTGTGAGTATAAAAGTAAAGGGGTTTTTCCTTTAGGGCCCTCCCTACTCATATGTTATTCTATTTTAAGGAGAGGCCCTTTTCAAATCCCAAATAAGGAGTCCTTTTAAGATGATATTTCCACATACACCCCTCAGCTTTGTTGACCAGTCAACAAAATTACCTAAATACCTAAACTACCCCCGCCCCCAAATAAAACCCTAGCCTCCCCCTCTCCACTCATTCACGACACACAATCTCACACACAAACGCACGCACATTTTCTCTCCAGCTCACCACCACTCCCTCCTCCGGCCGTCAATCTCTGCTTCTCCGGCGACCAGATATCTCTGCTTCTCTGGCGACGGTGACCGGATATCTCTGCTTGTCCCTTCGTTTCCTCATCTCCGACCGACGATTCTTCTCCCTTCGTCTTCCTTATCTGCAACCGAACATATCTGCGCATCTCCTGCGACGGCGACCGGCGACTGTTTCCCGTCTATTTCACTCACCATCTGCTTCTCTGATCTCCTTCTCCGACGCCAACCGCCTCTCCGATCTCCAAATCTGACCACCCGGAGACCTAGTTCTTCTTCTTCGACACCATTACCTCCCCTTCGTTTTTCCACCGGTGTCTCACCCCGCCGGCAACCTATCTCCTTCCTCCTCACCGCCTTTTTCTCTCTCTCATCATCTTCTCTTTAGATCCAGTTTAGATCTGTGCGAAATCAACGAAGAAGTGCAGAAAGTGAGAATAGCCGGCTGCCTCTGGATTCCGACGTCCACCGATCACATAATCGAATCAGAACAGGAGAACTTCAAATCCTGTTCTGCATTGAATCAATGAAAGGCCTCCTCATATCCAGAGCTTCTGTTTATTTTCGTTGAACATTAATTTTGGTCTGATTTGGTTACATTGCACTGGAAATTGAAATTCTATTGTGGTTGTTTTATAAATGGGATGAGTGCACTGATGCTACAATTGCATTTTGTGTTTTTTTTTTTTACAACAATTGCTATATATTTATTAAAAGTTGGAAAAAGTGAAAAAATTGACTCTTATAGTCTAATTATATGAGTAGAACTGGTTTTATACGTCAGATATGAGAGTTTGACCGGATTTGACCAAAATATATTTTTTATTTTTTTATTAAAAGTTGGAAAAAGTGAAAAAAAATGAGTCTTATAATCTAATTATAAGAGTAGAACTGGTCTTATACGTCAGTTATGAGAGTTTGACCGGATTTGACTAAAAAATGTTATTTATTTTTTTATTAAACGTTGAAAAAATTGGCACCTATACTCTAATTATAAGAGTAGAACTGATCTTATACGTTAGTTATAAGAGTTTGACATGATTTAACTAAAATATATTATTTATTTTTTTATTAAAAGTTGGAAAAAGTGAAAAAATTTACTCTTATAGTCTAATTATAAGAGTAGAACTGGTCTTATACGTCAGTTATGAGAGTTTGACCAGATTTGACAAAAAAATATTATTTATTATTTTATTAAAAGTTGGAAAAAGTGAAAAAAAAATGACTCTGATAATCTAATTATAAGAGTAGAACTTGTCTTATACGTCAGTTAAGAGAGTTTGACCGGATTTGACCAAAATATATTATTTATTTTTTTATTAAAAGTTTAAAAAAGTAAAAAAAATGAGTCTTATAATCTAATTATAAGAGTAGAACTTGTCTTATACGTCAGTTATGAGAGTTTGACCAGATTTGACCAAAAAATATTTTTATTTTTTTTATTAAAAGTTGGAAAAAGTGAAAAAAAAAATGACTCTTATAATCTAATTATAAGAGTAGAACTGGTCTTATACGTCAGTTATGAGAGTTTGACTGGATTTGACCAAAAAATATTATTTATTTTTTTATTAAAAGTTGAAAAAAGTGAAAAAATTTGAGTCTTATAATCTAATTATAAGAGTAGAACTTGTCTTATACGCCAGTTATGAGAGTTTGACCGGATTTGACCAAAAAATATTTTTTATTTTTTTACTAAAAGTTGGAAAAAATGAAAAAAATTGACTCTTATAGTCTAATTATAAGAGTAGAACTGGCCTAATACGTCAGTTATGAGAGTTTGACCGGAAAATGAGTCTTATAATCTTATTATAAGAGTAGAACTTGTCTTATACGTCAGTTATGAGAGTTTGACCGGATTTGACCAAAAAATATATTTTATTTTTTTTATTAAAAGTTGGAAAAAGTGAAAAAAATGAGTCTTATAATATTATTATTTTTCTAAAAAAAAATGATTTTTTTTTTTTACTCTTATATGTTAATTATGTGTCAGTTATAAGAGTTTGACTATGATTTGACCAAAAAAGTAAGGGTGAGAGGAGATATGAGGGCATTTTAATCATCTTGCATCTTTTTGCAAGTGAGGGGTGTCTCTGGTATTAGTGATCTCTTGAGTCCTTATTTAGAATATAAGTTGGTAGTGAGGGGCCCTAGAGTCCAAAGCCCAAAAGTAAAATAGGAAAGAGAATGAGTGGGGTGAATAGTAAAGATTCTTTACCATTTTTAGGTGTCTCATTGGTAAGTTTTTTTTTTCTAAAAATGTTTAAATTTTATTATTTTTCTATTCTTCCTATCCCTCTTGTTATACTGACACATTTAATTTTGGGTCCCACTTGTAAATCCCACTCTACTTATCATACTCACAACCTTTTTATCACTCATAATACTTTTGAATATATATGTTTATTCATTAATTTACATGCATTCTCAAAATGGTGCATAGTGTTTTAGGACGGATGGAGTATGATGATGACACATACAAAGGATTGTCTTAGAGAGGAAGCCAATGGGGTAATTTGGCAATTACTACTTGATTATACAGTTGTGCTTTTAGACTTTACAATATTTGAATAATTTTGTATGAAAAAAATTATTGAATGATGATCAGTGCAAAGAATTATATTTAATTTTTTAGTGCTCAACAAAAATTAACCATTATATAAAAGTACTTATATATTAGTGTGTGTTTTTATGTATTTTTAAAAACATATTAAGGGCACAATATTTACATTTTAGCCCAGGGCCCCCATAATTATTGAGACGGGCCTGTTAAGAATAAGACTCTTAGTCTGGGACGTACCGGAAAGTATGACTCTTACTCTGGAACGGAGGGAGTACAGTATATTAAAGTTATGTGTCGCTAAGTTGTACGGTACTTAGCAAAGCGCATTAGTGTAAGGATTAGGTTAAAACTAGGGTAGGTATCTTTGCATCTTCGTTAAATTTATTTATTCTTTGTTTATCGATATGATTAATTATGTAGTTTCATACAATATATAATTTCAAATTTTGTGGGAAAAAAATGAGATGACGTATTATTACGTGCTTTCTCATTTTTTTTCTTTCCATATGTTTTATGTTTATTTACAGAACAAGAAATATGTTCGATTGGAAAACCTTTTATAATCATTAAGACTAGGGGATCATATTAATGTGAACTCATGGATGATTAATGTACGAACTCCATTCCTGAATGAATGTCCATAAAAAAATAAAAAAAATAAAAAATAAAGATCTTTATAATAAAAGAACGGTCCCTAATATTTTTTAACCAAATTTTCACTAGTAATTTTAAATTTGCATAATTAAATGTTTAGAATGTGAATGACAAAAATATTTATAAATTTTTGTCATTTAACCATATGAAAATAAAAAATGTTCAAAATAACCATTAAATGAAATTTAAACATTCAGTTAGATACACAAGAATTAGGGTGATTGAAAATGATACTATGAGTTTACTTTGATTTGATGAAAATATGGCGCAAAAAAAACCGAAGTAGAGGGCAAAAATTCATGTGTGTGATGGAGGTTGATTTTTTTATTTTTTTCATTTTTTTATTATCATTTTCATTTTCACTGTCTATTATATATCTATTGTTCTATTATCACTATATGATGATTCGTGTTAACCGACCCCAAACTATTTTGAGACTAATGCTTTTGTTATTGTTTTTGTAGAGACACATGGAATCGTAAGAAACCACTGGAGCTGCAAAAATTAGCCGCGCAGTCAAAATTTGGTCTTGCTTTTACTTTTGACGAGTGAGATTTAATTGGCAAAATGTGAATCGAGTGACAAACTTACTCAACATTTAACCCTAACAAATTTCCATCTCAATACCAAAAAAGGTAGACTTGGAAAAATCATTGCACCTACCAATTTCGACATCTCGATACCAAAAAAGGCATACTTAATCAAATCGTAGCAACAGTTCTAGATCCATTTCAGTGCATCATTAAATATTAACTTTAACTTTATGCCAAAAAAAAAAAAAAAAAAAGTCATCAGTCCCTTTTTACTGTAATTGTGGAGAAATCTCAAATAACTACCCCCTCCGTCCTAAAATGATCTTCGCGTTTGACTATTCAAACTTTTTAAGGATATGAACACTTGCTTTGCTAGCCATGTATTGTTTAGGCACTTTTAAGCCTAAATTGTAGAAAGGTGAAGAACTTTTTGGGACAACGAGAAATGGTAAATAAAAAGATCATTTTCGGCCGGAGGGAGTATTTTACAACAAAGAGTTTGAAAGCAATAGGCAGACAACATTTAAGGAGAATAAAAAGGTGTAAAGATTGGATAGCAACACCTTTCTATAGTAAAACAAACAAGGTAATTTACAATCTAGTCAGCTCCCATTAATCTTTTCTTACACTTGAATCTGTTTTACTTCATCATTGGAAAATTGTGACAATAAAAGGGGAAAATACATAAATATGCCCCTGAACTTAGCGATTGGATGCATATATGCCCCTAACGTCGTTTATTGGCACATTTGTCCCTCAACTCAATGAAAAATATGGCAGATTTGGCCTCCGTTAATTTTTTCATCCAGAATTTAACTTTTATCCAAAATTTAACGACAATAGGACCTAAATCAAATTAAAAAACTTGAAAATGGAAAAATTATGAATTATTAAACTATATTATACTGAAAAATGTTTATAAAATAATAAAGTACTTAAATAAAACAAATTAATATGAGAAGTAGAAAAAAAAAAGAAAAAAAAATATTTTATGAAGTTCTATTTATGACATACTGACAATTCCAACATAAATTTTTATTTACAAATTTAATAAAATCTTATAGTCAACATATATGATATTCTTGCTAAGCGCTTTATATTTTGTTTTTTTTTCAAATGTAAATAAAAATATAAAAATAAAATGGTAGAAAACTAACTTGAGAAAAAAATTAAATGTTGGAAATTCATTTTAAGATGTATTTAATATAAAATAAATAAATATTCATTTGGATGAGAATATCATTTAAACTTATTTATTTATGGGCAAATTGCAAATTAGTTACCTGAGTTTGTCGTCAAGTTTCAATTAGTTACCCAGTTTGTGTTTCGGTCAATTTAGTTATTGAATTTGTCTTTTTGTTACAATTAGGTGTAAAATTTGTTAGCCCATTAGAATACTAATGAAAATGGATGAAAAATGTAATAAAGTTCTTTTAAAATTGCAATGATCAACCTAAAGTTTAAATTATTCCATTACACCCCAAACTAACGAATGTTTAGAAACAACATCCCCTCCCCTCCCCTCCCATCTCTCATTCGGCGCACAGAGACGTTCCCTCTCTCTATCTCTCTACTTTCTCTCACTACATTCTCTCTCTATCACTACACCCTCCTCCGGCGATCCCCCAACCCCTCCTCCGGCGATCCCCCAACCCCTCCTCCGGCGACCCCTCCGGCTATCTCCACCTCTACCTCCACCTTTTATCTGTCTAAGACCTAACCCCCTTCTTCTCCGATCTGTCATACACACGATTCTCTCTATAAAAAACACGCACACTCTCTCCATCTCCGTTCGTCCTCTCCGGTGAAACCTCTACCCACCGGTCGCCCCCCTCACCTTCAGTCGTCTCACCCTCGCCTCCGGTTGTCTCTCATTCTCTCCAAACCCTAACCATAACCCCGATGTCCCCTTTCTTTTCATTCGGCCAGGAAGCTTTACCGACGGCGACGCTTGGACGATCTTCAAGGTGGCAATGGCTGTGCTTAGGGCCGGCGACGTCGGCGCTCTCTCCCTCGCCTCCCTCTTCCTCCGGCGACGTCGGGCCCCTCCTTCCTTTCTTCCTCTCTCTATTCCGGTGACAACATGGTGTGACCGTTGAAGAGCTCCGACGACCTCCACGACCTCTGACAATATCTCTAGCCGTCACCTATCCAGATCTGGTACGTGCCCTCACTACGACGAAGCCGTAGATCCAGTAGCTCCGGTCGGAAAACACGCTATCTCCGACCGGGATTGATTGGTTTGAAACTTGATATGGGTGGTGGTGATGACCGTATTTCGACCGTATTGAATTGGAGTCTAATTAGGCGAGTGCAATGGTGGTTGTTTGGGTTTGGATTTGGGTGTCTCATTAACATTGTTATTGTTGTTGTTGATTAGAAGATAGGTGGTTATGGTAGTGGCCGGATTTGGGTGGTGGTGATGACCGGATTTTGAGATAGTGATGATGTCGGTGGTTATCGTGGTTGCCGGACTTGGGCTTGTTATTGTTGTTGTTGGTTAGAAAGAAGATAGCTCTTAACATTCGTTAGTTTGGAGGTGTAATGGAATAATTTAAACTTTAGGGTTGATCATTGCAATCTTGAAAGAACTTTGTTACATTATTCATCCATTTTCATTAGTTTTCTAATGAGCTAACAAATTTTACACCTAATTGTAACAAAAAGACAAATTCAATAACTAAATTGACCGAAACACAAACTGGGTAACTAATTGAAACTTGACGACAAACTCAGGTAACTAATTTGCAATTTGCCCTTTATTTATAGTTAAACTTAATAAATGATGTTAATAAATGAAGGAGAATGATAAAGATTAATTTAGAGATAGTTTTGAGTTTGAACTTATTTATTTTATTTTAATTATTTTCAAATTTTAGTATGTTATTATATGATCCGTATTGCAACAAATACTTATCAAAATAAACTTATTGTTATGATGGCGGGTTGTGGTAGATGAAGTGGTGGTGTAGCGGTGATTTATCCCCGTTCCTACCAAATCCTTGCTCTTGCTCTTATAGTTTTTGCCTTGGTCATGTTTTTTATTGATAGGCGATAGTCATGATTAATATTACAAAATTAAGATATTTCTAAAATTAAATTAAGAGTGTGACTTTTTAAAATTTAGAAAAAATAGCTTCTCAAAATATTGTGATTAATTAAATATCAATTATTAAAAAATAAGATATATGACATACTATCAATTCTATAATTAATATTCTTTAGCATATATAATTTGATAGTTCACAATTTATCCATTTTCAAGTTGTTTAATTCAATATAGGTCTGTAATCGTTAAATTTTGGATGATAATTTAGATTTTGGATCAAAAAATTAAAAGAGGTCAAATTTGCCCTATTTTTCATTGAGTTGAGGGGCAAATGTGCCAATAAACGACATTAGGGACTTATCTGATCCAATCGCTAAGTTCAGGGGCATATTTCTGTATTTTCCCTAATTTTTAAGTCTTTTTTTAGAAAATACCAATAAAACTAGAACTGAAATTTTAGCAAAGAACTTATAAGATGCTCAAGCCAACAAAGCAACTTTCCAATTGGTTGGGATTTTACTTGAAAAGAGAAATGAAAACGGTTGTACTTTACGAATCATCACTTGTACCCCACTTGGTAGAAGATGTACATTCCTTTTACAAAAAACAAATCTAACGAGTGTTGCAAATGAACACTATCAAAGATCACAATTATCAAAAGCTCAATTGAAAAATGAATTAAACTCTACTAAATACAAGTACCATATGAAGGGATGAATTATAACAAGCAAACTATGGACAAGACTCAAGAATACCACCAAGAAATATAAATCAAATAAGGAATACAACCGAAAAGTTACGGGGAAGCAAAACCAGAGAGGGGGAGGGGAGGGGAGAGAGTTTTTTTTAGGGAAATATGGAACTCCATACCTGTTGTAAATATGATACACAAATGACTATTTTGTTATAAACCACTTACTTTTACCCCGTCTTTTTATCGGATTTAAGGTTGAGGTTGAACCATTTCTTCTTTGCAGACTTGTCCTTTCCATCAGAACCTCCTTCCTCCCCTGGGCTATCGGCCTTGTAATCTTCACTGGAAGTTTTGCTATTGCTGCCATTGCTAAATTGTGTACTGCTCCCACTACCTAGAGCGACTGACCTACCTACAGTGAATGATGATTGGATGGTGTCTCGCTGTTTTAGAAGCTCGTCAACCTGAATTTAGTGGCATTGTCTGATTAACAAGAACGTCAAGGGAAAATAACGGAAAGCTGAAAACTAACCAGAGAATACTAATTGACTGACAAGAAAAATATTTGTTGCTCCCTCTGTCCCAAAATGATCTTCTCATTTGCCATTTTCCATTGTCCCAAAAAGTTAGTATTTCTACAATTTAGGCTTAAAAGTGTATAAACACAACATGGCTAGTGAAGCAAATATTCATATCTTCAAAAAGTTTAAATAGTCAAATATGAAGATCATTTTGAGACAGAGGAAGTATTATTGTATATTCAATGCCCCATTAATCAACTTGTGTTTGTGTGTATGCATGAGCATTTGTGAGACACATATAGAATGATTGCAACGTTTGAAAAATTACTCCCTCCATCCCAAGAAGACTGCCTCATTTGACAAGTAAAACTCTTTTATGGTTGATGAGTTACATAACCGTACCTTTTCGAATTTATTATCAAGTCCCATTTAGAAAAGGGACAATATTTTCACCACAGATGACCAAATGCTCAAAACCACTTCTGTGTGCCATATTGCGTGTCACTAATGATCCAACGGCAATGACTTATTAGGTCTGACATCACACTGTGATGTCATCCTTTATTCATAACCATTGAATTACTAGTAGTGAAGCCAAACCCCATTATTTATTTATTTATTTTTATAAGAAAAGAAGTATATTAGATTAAAGAAAGAGTAAGAAGAAGACAATTCACAGTTCAGATGCTAAAAAATAGGAAGATCCAAAAAATTTCACCTGAAAACCCATATATTTTGTTCTCCTAGAAGTATATTGATCTTATGTTCAAGTGCCATAGGTGGGACTTTTGGAACACCAACCGGCATTAAATGAAAGTTTGCCTTACGTACCTCTATATATAACTCGAAACAAAGAAAAGGAAAAATGAAACATAAATCATGGATCAACTAAGCCCTACTTTCTTAAGATGGAACCTCGTCTTAATACAAATGATCGCAACCAAAAGTCTTCTTCGTATGTGGGCTTTTCAGAGCGTTTTATTATTAAGTCTAGGGCCTATCACAAGAATATTTTTTGATTGGGGCAATAACTCTGAAAAGACAGATTGCCTATTTTTTCTGGTGAAGCCAAACCCCCAATAATTTGATTATCACATCAACCAACTTAACGCAGGAACAAGGTCAGTATTTGGAAATATCATTCAATGACTGTAGATTAGAGAACTTACAGATAGTTTTTCCTGATTATATCGATTTGTCACTTCATGATAGCGTGCCAACGCCTGCGATATATGACGAGGAATAAAAAATGTATAAGTTGATATTGCCAACAGAATAACCAGGCAAGAGTAGGAGCAAATACCTTTCTGTACTCTGTCTCGAATTGTCGTAGCTCATTTCTCTTTCTAAGAATCTGACCTTCTATATCCTTAAGCTTATTTGTCGTGTCCTCGTATGTCCTTGCACATATGGCTTCTATCGTATATGTCGCTGTCTTGAAGAAGTTATCTCCTGCAGAAGCGAAAGTGGTTCATAACTTCAGTATTTTCACCTACAATATACTTTCAATAACAATATACTCCCTCTGTCCCAGAATAAGAGTCCTACTTTCCTTTTTGGTACATCCCAGACAAAAAGTCCCATTCCAAAATTGCCAATGATGAATAGTGTATTGGACAATTTTGTCCTTCTAATGCTTCTATAATTACCAAAAAAAAAAAAAAAATCAACACTTACTAACATACTTTTCATCCACTTGCATTATGAATAGTGTTTTGGATATTTATATCCTCAGCCCACTTGCAATGTTTATCCATTTTCTATTGTTTTCTTAATAGCGTGCACAACCAAGATAAAGATAGGACTCTTACTCTGGGATGGAGGGAGTATAAAATTTAATGATGATAATCAATAACAATATATAAAATTTAATGATGATAATCAAATTTATATAAAATTTTGGTTAAAGTCCAATTGAGTTGACCACGAAAAAACAAAGTGGGACCATCTTTCTTGGACGGAGGGAGTAATATAGTCACACATATAAGAAAGAAAGGACAAGGAGTATCAAATAAGCAGTTCAAACCATAAACAGCGAAAATGTGAGTGCCAGCTTTTAATTGCGAGACTTCACATGGTTGTAGGCCTTCCAGTCTTTTGAAGAAAGCAGCTTCAGGATCCTTAGCCATTGCCAACTGTTTTGCCACCATAACGATATCAGTCACCAAATAAGCCATCAGGGAAATAATGGTAATAGAAAAGCATACCGCATTAACAGTTGTATCCATTCTGTACACTTGAAAATGCAAGAAGTACATCCCAGCAGCTGTCACCTTGCCAGCCTTCTCACTATCTTCCTGTGTGTTGATAAAAGAAAGGAAAGGGGAGGGAAAAAATCAGTTGCAAAGCATTAAACATCCATGCGGTAACATGCCAGCTGAAAATATAATAAATGTGAATTTATCTCCCCATACAGATTTAAGGTTCACCCTTTAGGCAAGTAAAAATATTTTGTAATTCTATAAGTTGTCCAAAACACTGTTATCATTTTCCATTTTGGGAGTAAAGCAAAGAGTGAACCTTAAATTGAGAAGTACCAAACAAGAAAGTGTGAACACTGAGACGGAGGGAGTATTATATCAATCTTACCCCACTTGTTATACTCACACACTTACATTGTGGATCTCACTTGCAAATCCTATTCCAATCACAATTTTTGAATATACTCCCTCCGTCCCACCTCACTTGACACCCAAGAGGTGGACACAATAACTAAGGAAAAAGAATAAAATAAGGAAAATGTGTGGTAGAAAATGAAGAGAGAGAATGAGTGGTGGGGTAGAGTGAATATAAAATTATAAAAAGTAGGCTATTTTGGGAAGTGTCAAGTGAGCTGGGACGGACCAAAATGGAAATAAGTGTCAAGTGAGCTGGGACGGAGGGAGTATATATATATATTCACTCTTGAATTCACATGCTCGATGGTAAGTGTGGACATTAAGTTGTGACAGAGGGAGTACACTGTTTAAATTTTGTCCCAAATTGGGGGTCCATTTTCTCCGTGCCTGAGCTAAGATTCCAATTGGATGGGGGCAAAACTACAACACAGTGCAATTTCTTCCCAACAGAAAGGGGGCAAAAATGATAAAATTAACAGTTTTAGTGGTAAAATATCATACTCCCTCTGTCCCATTGTATGCTTCAAAAATTAAGAAAAGGAATGTTTTTATTATAAAATATAGAAAGTGGGGTAGGGTGTTGTGAGAATAAAAAGTGGGTAGGAGGGAGAAAGTGGGGTGGGGAATGCTTAGTGGATAGTTGTTGAGTGTATGACATGTGGGGCCCACTAAAAAGAGAAGTATACTTTTTTGGTTTTTGAAGTTTAAAATGGGAAACCTAAAAGGGAAATTTTTGAAGAATAAAATGGGACGGAGGGAGTATTGGTTATAACTACAAAGGGTTACATTGCCTATATTGAAAGGTTAAAGGAGGTAACTGTCCCTATTTGTTAAAGTGTGACTCTGCAACTGAATTTTCTATTGAGGTTACTAAATTTCCCTTTGTCAAAATACTATGTTCATATGTGCACTTGTAAATGTACAAGGATAACACAAGAGGTAATCATGTGCACATTTTACTAAAACGGCTAAAAGGTCAATTATGTTAAAGTTTTATGAAAAGTTAAAGATGGTTACTCATTACATAGAGTAGCGAGTATATTGGCCTCTTCAGATTCCCTAAAGCAGTGAATAGAAGTATATTTATAAAGTACTCCATCCCCAAAAGAAGTCCCATTTGACAGGTTAGAACTTTTTATGGATGCCTTACTTGTTTGGACCTTGACATTGCATTATAGGGGCATTAACCATATAGTCCCTCAACATAACCTTATTTACATCTTAAGACAAGGAATATTTTGACTAACCATATAGTCCCTTGCTTACATCTTTATCAACATTTTACTAAGTCCACCCTCTCCACATTTTACTTTCACCCCAACCACTATCACCTTAGGCTACCCCTCACCACCTTCTCCAGTCAACAACTCCGGCGACCACCAACTCCGACGACCACCCCGGCGGAAAAAAAAAAACTTTTTTTTTAGCTTCAGTGACCTTCCAGCGAACAGTTGAGAACTTATCAATAAGTTCTCAGTTGTCAACTAAACTACTAAGAACACGAACAACTCCGGCGACCACCAACTCCAGCGACCAAACAACTGATAACTTATCAGTAAGTTCTCATTTGTCAACTAAACTACTAAGAACATGAACAACTCCAGCGAAAAACAACCGAGAACTTATCAGTAAATTCTCAGTTGTCAACTAAAATACTATGAACACGATCAACTCTGGCAACCAAACAATTGAGAACTAATCAGTAAGTTCTCAGTTGTCAACAAAACTACTAAGAACACAATCAACTCCGGCGACCAAACAACTGAGAATTTATCAGTAAGTTCTCAGTTGTCAACTAAACTACTAAGAACTCGATCAACTCGAGCAACCACCAACTCTGGCAATCAAACAACTGAGAACTTATCAATAAGTTCTCAGTTGTCAACTAACTACGAAGAACAAGATCAACTCCAGCGACCACCAACTTCGGATACCAAACAACTGAGAATTTATCAGTAAGTTCTCAGTTGTCAATCAAACTACTAATAACGTTATCAACTTCGGCGTCCATCAACTCCAGCGATCAACAACTCAGTTGTTAGTCGCTGACCGAGTTGGTCGTCTTTTCTGTTTAAAGCTGAGAACAACTGAAATTCAGGGAATAGAATAACCGAGAAGTTCGCTGTTAGTCATCGGAGTTGGTTGCGTTCTTAATTAACAACTGATCTAGTGAACAACTGAGAATAATTGAACAACTGAGACTGAGAACAAGGGAACAACTGAGAACTTTTGAGAAGTTCTCGATTGTTGACCGCCAACCATGGTGTTTGAGAGTCCTTCTCAGAGTAAGGGTCCAATTTTTCTTTTTAATACATTTTAGAGTAAAGATATTTTTTTAAATGGCAAAGAATAAATTAAAAAATGCTTATATAATTAAAAAATAAATCCAATATTTATTAATATAATATTTTTTTCCCGAAAGGTTTAATATACTTCTTAGCACTTACATTATGAATAGTTTTTTTTTGAACAATTTCATTCTCAATCTATTTACATGTTTATCCATTTTCTATTAGTTACATAATAAACTTAAAAAGATAGGAGTGATACTAAACAAAAATATTGTAATTAGAGAAGTACTCCCCCCGTCCCATTTTAAGAGTCAAAAATTTCCTAAAAGGGCGTCCCATTTTAAGAGTCAAAATCCTAAAATGAAAAGTGAGTCCTACATGTCATACTCACAACAATTATCCACCAACTCTTCTCTACCCCCACTTTCTCTCTCCTACCCAACTATCAACACCACATTACCATTTCCTTAATTCTTGAACCCACTCATTTTTTACTCTTAAAATGGGACGGTGGGAGTACTTCATAGGTGGGACAGTGGGAGACTGGGAGGTACTGTACATGATATGGAGACGTGTGACCTTTTGTGACATTTGACATTTTATGAGCTTTGACTACCTATACTCTAGCTGTAATCCACTAACTCAACTTAAGTTTCATCTTTTAATACAAAAGCCTCTTTATCTCCATCTCTCCACGATCTGTCAACACAAGTACTACCACCGGCGACTACTTTATCAACACAACTTGATGCAATATTTTTTCTCAAGACATAATTCAAACTGAAACAAAAATTTCGAACTCAAAGCAACAATAGATATTGAAAACCAAAAAATTTGAACCCAGAGCAACTCAAGTCTCATCTTTTAATACAAAAGTCTCTATACCACATGGCCGGAGAAGCGATATATGTGAAGACAGTGAGTCAGATCTGGCCGGGGAGTCGGGGATCTAGCACAGGGTTATGAGGAGCTTGCTAGAAGATCTGGCACGGAAGCTTGGCTCGGAGATCCGGTCACCGGCGATTCTTGATTCGCAGCATAGACGGTGTGTATATGGCGTCACCGGAAAACTTGGTCGGAGGTCGGGGAAGGATGTTGGTCTCCGGGTTTTGGAGAAGGAACGGTCGCCGGATGTGGAGAGGAAGGGTCGTCGGAGGTGGGGAAGGAAAGGGTCGCCGGAGATTGCAATGAGGGTAGCCGCCGGAGGGAGTGGAAAGGAGTTGCCGGTGAGGGATAGGGGTCGCCGGAGTTGGGAAGGGAAAGTCACCGGTGAGGAATTAGAGAGAGAACGTAGAGAGAACGAGAAAAAAAATGTTTGTGTGGGGGTGTGGGTGTCGAATGAGAGGAGAGGGGATGGGAGGTGTACTTATTCTATTTTAAAGTGCCAGGGACTATATGGTGAGAGAAAATATTTTGTGGGATTAGGACGTAAATTTGATATTACCCAGAGACTGTGAATTAATTTTCTTGGCATTATAATTGTTGCCTTCTCAGAAATGGTACTAGGAGAAAAGGGAGGGGGCTAACTTTTTGGGACAAAGGGACAATTACTTTGTATATACATTTTATCAGACGATCGAAACAAAAAAGTAGCAACATAGTGGCACCAGAGTTCATCAAATGAAATGCTCGGGAGGTACGGAAACAGATTTACAAACCTGAATGAATACCAGCCAAATAGTGGAGCCTAATGCAGCGACGAATTTAGTGAATCTTATATATGGAAGGTACTTAAGTCTAATATCTAGAATTTACTTGTGTAAGAAAAGAGAGTTTTAGCTCCGTCTAAATTTAACCAAAGCAAACTGATGGTTGGTCAAAATGGAAGGGGCTTTACTCGCTTAAGCCAGAAGTATATGGATCGAGCTCTTGTGGATGCAACAACAAACATGGGAAAGGTCCCTGCTTCGGCATCGACAACTACCTCGAGAGATTAGTCTTGGACAAATCCCTATCATACTTTAGAGAGAAAAAGAAGCAAAAGATGAAGACAAAAATGTGGCATAAACTCCAGACTCAATTTTCAACTTCCTTCTTCCTCCAGATTCATGTTCATAGCGATCTTGCACAAGTTATATGCTTTTTAAATTGTCTATCACGCTCCTTACTTAAAGCACTCCTCCTTCAGCTGGGCTTAGCACCAGCCCATAATCAGTAGAGATGGCGACAAAGAAAAATTAAAAAAAATTGAATATCCATAACGGAACGGACTCAAAACCCGAAGTAGCAACCTAAACGTCTTAAATCCACTGAAAATATAAACCATATGAAATAGAAGAGAGCATGGGATCCTAACAATCATCTCTTACCTCATATCACTATCCATGTTAGGAGTTAGGACTTGAAAAGGGAAAAAAAAAAAAAAAAAAAAGAGTCGAATATCAGCCTAAAATCCCAAGGCCTTGTATAAAAGCCTTGGCACCCACTAATGATGACCAAGAATGAGGAGGAAGGCCCGCCATCCAACCTTTCCACTAATGAACAAGCCCCTACTTTACATCACCTATAGATGAATCCTCAAATTATTCCAGTTGAAGGTCAAGGTTATGGTGCTACCATGACTGGTGGAAAGTGAACCTAAATTAAATGCTATTGTTCTATGCTCTTCAGCAATATACCAATGCTGCACACAAGGTGACAAGCAAGTCGTGCTAACACTTTAAACCCTATTCTAACAGAAGAATGGTTGGTGTTAGCTTTAGCTAGAGTCATCATCGTTCCTGATACCTCCTCCTGTTATCAGTTCCATAACACCCTTAAAGGATAAAGAATAAAATTATGAGTGTTTCTCCCTTGAACACATAGTTATTAAAAGCGCAAGGCGCACCAAGGCGCAAAAGGTGAGCCCGGAGCCTAGGCGCAAGGCGGGCGCGCGCCCGAGAGACGATGCATAAAAAATGCCTTAAAATACAGAAGCATAAAAGAAACAAACATAAATAGATGTTTAAATGTTCTAACAAGCATAAAGAGAAGTTCAAACACAAGGACTCTCAAGTCTAATTATTGTTGGTCATCCTAATATCCCTTCATCCTTCCTAATCCGCATCTTCAAACACATCATATTTATCAAATTGATGATTTTCCAAAGTACATGCTTTTGTAAAATTATGTTAAAATCTGTTCTAAATTAAAAAAAAAATCAATTATTAAAAGTAAAATTGAAATAATATTTTATTTTAGAAGAAAATAGTATTATTTAATTTAGAACAGATGTAGTTTAAAAAAATAAAACAGTTATCATTTATAAAAATCAAAATGATAAAACCTTTATTGAATTTGGCCTTATTCCAAATCAAATGATTCCAGATTATTAATAACAATTGCAAGAACCATGGAGAACAAATAGAAATTAGAAAGAAATTAAGATTTAGAACAGAGATTAACCAGAGAAAAAGGAAGGAAAAAAAAGATAACAGGAAAACACTATCCTGTCGGAGCTGATAGCAGTCATCTGAGTCTCGCCGGAGGTCGTCGGAGGTTGCCGGAGGTCGCCGCTCACTCGATGTTAAGTTTGGAGGACATCGCGACTCTTGTATAAGAGTTATGGTGCGTGTAGAATTGTGGGAGAGGAAGAGAATCAGTCGGCGTCCCATAAGACGCAATTGCCAATTGCGATTCCGTAAACTGCGCCTCACCCAGCCCATTCGAAGCCCCAAATGTGCGCCTCGCTGCGCCTTGCGCCTAGGCGCGCGCTTAAGCGCGCTTTTCATAACTATGCTTGAACATCCAATCTGGCTCGGAGAAAATTAAACTTTCTTGGGAGAGGTTGGCCCTAGAATCACCAGGAAAGGACAGGAATGCAGCCTAGGCAGATGCTAGGAAGGATAACGGGTCAATCCTATTATTCCCACTTGGCTCACAAATGAGGCCAGTAGCATAGCTACTGAGGGCCTCGTGTGAAGGAGTATGCGCAGGTCATGCACTTTTTACAGGTCGGGTATACCATTAAAGAATTATGAGTCTTCGTATAGGCGCTATGTATCCCCATGGGAGGACAATCCACACTTACCCTCAAGTGTCTAGCGAGGCCCGTGCATCCTCGTAGTTAGACCACGTGTTGCTCCAATGAACAAATTCTCTATAGATTCTGTATGCAGGTCAACAACTTGGCATAGAACGGCGCGGTTGGTCCCCACATGACTTTATGCGACCGTAGTCTTGTCCTTCTAGGGCATCTACCAGTAGCCAGGCATGAGGCTCTCCTATGAACAAACATGTGTGCAGTAAGAGTAGCGGGTGAACACCTTGAGTCGTTAGTGTGGGTCACATGTCTATTGATCGCCATGTGTGTGCCACATTTGGGTCAGCAGAGGGTAGATCTCCTACATATATCAAAAAAGAATCTTCGGATCATCAACTATAGAAGGAGTTGGAGAACTGAGAGCAAGGAAGGACAAGGAACTGTGTTAAGACTGAGAAGAAAAACCGAAGCTGCACGTGAACTAGAGTCAATGAGTGAAATAGTAGCTTTGAAAAGAAGAAGAAGGTGGATTTAATTCTCCTTCAAGGGACAAAAGGGAATTAAATGATAGTAGGATAGAAGTTTGGATTAGTTGCCAGTGATGATGGGAGGCATATTGATTTTTGAGGGATAAATAACGTAAATGAAATAAAGGAGTCAGGAAATCCCTAGGAAGGAGTATGCTAGGTGGTGAAATTGGAGTGGACGCGGAAAGCAATGATTTTTGCTCATCCCAGTATAATCGGTATCCTTCAAAAGTAGAATGTGAAACCTAAACCATTCTTTAATGAATTAAATACTTTTGATAGTTTGTACTTATCTGGGACTATTTCACTCAAATTATAAGCAACAGATTGTCTGGACTTATCTGACCTCTTTTCACCATCTTCAAATTCGAAGGGAAACCTTCATCAGATAGTTTGTACATATTTGGGAGACTTATCTCCTGTTATTGTGATGACACCATCACCGTATACATCTATCAATAGGTCTACTATGCTAACCTAATCACCAACTTGGTCCAACAAACAATTGACATCATGTCAAGACATTGAACAACTTCAGTACACAAATTTATCTCTCCAATACTGAAGTGAATAATCAGGACTGCTGGAGAAACAGTAAAAGTCCCTCCTTTTAGATAGCACACTAGGCACTTCCTCTGAAATGAATCTATCCTCCAAAGACTCAAAATTACAATACTATCTTCACAATTTTTTTGCCGTTACTACGAAGGAACTTTGAGCAATAATTTTAGGTTGATTTAATTATCCAAATGAAAGTTTAAAACATGTTAATGATAGTATTATTGATGGTGTATCAATAAAAAACTTTATATTTTCATTAGTATAATTAAAACAACTCAAATTATTGCTCAAAGTTCCTTCGTAGTAACGGCGAAAAAAGTGTGAAGATCATTTTGGGACGGAGGGAGTATTAGTTAATTCAATTCGACTCGCACCATGAACACGACTATGACTCTTTCAACCTCTACTAACTTGCTTACCTCCTTATTCTAACTACACTCGTACCAAATTCTTCGAAGTATGATTGTTTTTTAATTTTCCAATCCCTGAAAACTCAGCTAGCTGGAACTCTGAGAAACACTCATAGTCAAAGGAGGTCCATTTCACATCCCAAGCAGCAAACATCTAAGCATAGTGCTATACACCCAGGTGTGGTTCTCCAAACTAATCCAGGAAGCTACAGCATACGATCTGAGTTAAAATATACTCCCTCCGTCCCATTGAGAGTGAGACTAGAGGAGTGGGCACGATATTTAAGATAAAGTGATATATATGTGGTAGAAATTGAAGAGAGAGAATGAGTGGGGTAAAATAGTGGTGTTGGTTGAATAAAATGAGTGGTGGAAAATGAAGAGAGAGAATGAGTGGGGTTAAATAGTGGGGAATGATGAATATAAGTATATTAAAACATTTCCATTTTGGGTAGTCTCACTTTAAGTGGGACGGCCCAAAAAGGAAAGAAGTCTCACTTCTAGTGGGACGGAGGGAGTAATCATTTGTAAAAGGAGTAACACAAGTCATCAGTCCCTCCTTGGCACGTTATTTTAAGATAGTGAGTCAAGTACAAGAATGTCGAGGGGTGTACTTTGTATGAATTTCAGACATTGTGGGAAAAAAGTATTTGCTAACATATCACTGAAATCAAATATATACAAACTGACAGTGTACCTGTAAAGCCAGACCATAGCCCCCATTGATATCGTGCTCAAAATAAAGTAACTGCAATGTCAAATTACATATGTAAATTAATCTGCAGATTAGCCGGACAACTCTGAATATAGAGCGAGATGAATAGGCACATGAAATAACTGTCTCCGAAGATAGTTGTACCTTGAACTTGCTCTGCGCAGCTGAAGTAACTCGGACAACTATCCCAGCTTCAGCTTGTTCATCGTTTATAGTAACGCCAAAGAAATGGGCAGATTGTTTTTCTACCTGCGGTGGACCTTATCAAGAGAATGACATACAGAGAAAGTATAGATGAATCGTGTTGCAAAAAGAAACCAACCTTTCCACTAACAGATGTCCCGATTGGGAGGGGTCGGACTGTGACAGTTCCACTCAAAGCTTCTTCAAGAACATTAGCGGAAATAGTGGTTTTAATTGGAACTCCAAGCTTACTAAAAACCGAAATATGATAAGAAAATGTATTAAACTTAAGTTATCCCCAACAGATGCTAAAATATTTGGAAATAGAATATCACCTGAATAATGCTGCAAACATTGTATTAACTGTTCCCAAGTTAGACAAGTCAATTTCCATGTCCATCCCATCAGCGTCAAGGGCCTTCAGATTCATAGCAATGAAAAATTATTAGAAAAAAGAAATATTGAAGAGACTAACCGATGAGCCATAAAGATGCTAATTGCCAAGAGTGGACAGATACATGTACTATGAACATAAGTTACATCACTCCAACGGAAAAATTGAAGGACAGAATTAGCTAGAGATCTCTAGTCCACCCATTTTATGAATATATGATCCGAGTATAGAATATAAGGATATTAACACGATTTCTTCACCGTCCAGCCGTCCCAAAAGTAAGAGTCGTGTTTTCGAGAAGTCAAACATTTTAATATTGTACTTTTACTTTTCTATGTCATAGTTGTTCAAGGGAAAAAGCGCAGCAAGGCTCACAGAAATGCTGGAGCCTTGGACACAAGGCGCCGGCTTCATGCAAGCATACTGAAAAGAAAATATAAAGGGTGGCGCTATTTGTAACCACCCCTTTTCTAAGTACAAACACATTTCTTAATACAACCCCACCCTCAACATTAACTCAAAAAAAAAAAAAAAAAAAAAAACTTAATGCACCCCCTTTGTTCTCATTCTACCGTATTATACAAGGCCTGCTAAATACACCCACCCCACAAACTCTATACACTCACACCCACGTCCATTTTATCACTTATCTCATAAGTACATTCCCCCCACCCCATCGTCTTCACCACCACCATTGCCATTACCTTCATCACCACTACCCCCAACAACAACAATGCCATCAAAATCGCCGCAAATGAAATGCATATTCACAACAATAGTCTCCCGACATCACAAGCATGTCCAAAAATAATCAATCATTCAAAACAAAATCTAAATAAATAAAGGTTACTAATCTCATTATTAAAGAGTTGGGCCCACGAGTGATGGGCAATCAGGAGCACTTCAGTAGTTATCTATCATAGATCAATACCATGGGAAAGATGTTCTGGATCTAGATCTGGAAGGGATGGCGATGGGGAAGAAGGAAAGTGCCGGGTAGAGTAGGGTGAACTAAGGTATTTTGACTCTTTTGTTCCATTCCGAGAATAAATTGTAGTAATTAATTAAGTCAAAGATTCTGTGAGGTCTTTAGGCTTATTTTGATAAATAATCGTGCAATTCTCCTAGCATGATTAAAAAAAATCCTACCTGCAACAACAAGCCTCATAGGGCTTCGGAGCATAGCGCCTAGGATCGTAAAGCGCCTAGTGAAAATCAAGAGTCTCGGAAGAGGCGAAGCTCCAATCTGAACCTCCAACGCCTAGGGGGGCTTTTAACCACTAGTATATTTTCTTTAAATTGAACTAAAACTTTATGCAGATTTTGTACAATATGTAAGAGGCATCATGCTTTCATCTGAAAAGAAAAAGTGAAGAATGAAAATTTAGCATAGAAATGGCCTCTTCTTTATGGTGACTAAACAGGCCGTACGACTTTTGGAATGGGGAGGGAGTATGTATGACCATAGCAATTGCAGGGAACCATTTCAAATTTAACAAAATGCTCTCTCAGGAATGGTCTTAACATGATTCCCCTCTTCATTTGACCGTTCTAGTCCTGTCCCTAAATCTCCGTTTACCGCATATTGTTGACAATCATAAGATGTGACAATCGCTTAACTAAAATAATAGCCATGTACATGAATAATCAGTGGCCAAGCCACTTGAAGCTAATGGGGGTCATGCGACCCCCTTGATTTTGTAGTTATGCCATTTAGACCACCTTTAAGTTCAAGGAAATAATATTTTACCACTAAAAACTGTAATTATTGCAATTTTGACCTCAAGCGACCCGGTTTGTACGACACAAAGAAGGAATGAAATTTCAGAATAACCATCATCATAGAGAGAATTACAGCCCTAACCATGGCTTAGTCATGGTCTTTTCCATGGGCCATGGTCTAACAATCTTTTGTTTTTTTTTACAGTTTTCAGAAAGCAATTTCAGAATTTTTGTGTCAACTTCGACAGACCGCCACAGACAATCTAAAAGACCAAAATTTTCAAATAAAATACAGGGGGAAATGTCTGAGTGTCTACTTTCCAGCCCAACAAACGGATTTGCATTTGGATGATTCTAGATGGAGTTATGAATAGATCTTCTCAGCTGGTCTAAAGAACACCAATGTTGATTTTTTTAGTTTCATTGTTTAGTTTCTTAATTAAATGTCTACTTTATCACTTTTAAGCATTTATTTCATAGTTATCCAATATTGGAGGGATGTTCTAAGAAGACAATAAATAGCGAAGTTTTCTCATTTGTAAGTATATATAAATTGATGAATAAAAATATTGAGAGTATTTCTCTTAAGTTCTTTAGGGAACTTGCTTGAGTTAATCAAATGAAAACTTGTGCCGACTTATCAATTGGTATTCCGCAACCAAATGTGGCGTTTTACACTTAGGCCATGGTTGGCGTTAGATCGGGAAGAAAGGTCTTGGTTTTCACCATTCCATCTCAAGTCACTAAAGTACTTGGTTTACGTCACTTGGGGGCGCCGGGTCAAGATATCCATCCAATTCAACGAAATCCTTGTTAGAAACAATATGGGGTTCCTATGGATGTCGGATCTAGTCGTTCGGGGCTAGGTTCACAACATCTGGTATCAGAGCTTTGGCTTTAGTAGGTTTTTTCCATTATCCATTTACTTTCAATCACCTAGTTTTCTCATTCTACATTTCATCAAAAAAAAATATACTCCCTTCGTCCCACCCGAATTAGAATTTTTAGGTTGGGCACGCGGATTAAGGAAAAAGTGTTAGTAGAGTAGTTGTTGTAAGTATGAAAAGTAAAGTAGGAGAGAGAAAGTGGGGTCGTGTATAATGAGTGAAAAGTTGTTGTGAGTGTGAATGTGAATGTGGGTCCCATTAAATAAAACACTTCCATTTTTGGGTTGTCCTAATTCGAATGGGACATCCAAAATGGAAATTTGTCTTAATTCGAGTGGGATGGTGGGAGTATATATTTATTGTCTCTTCGTTCATCTTGTTCTCAGTCTTTAAGAAAAAATCCAAAAGAAAAATATATCTTTCTTCATCATTTATCTTCCACCACCTTGTTTTCAACAAATTCCTGCTTTCATCAATCCTTGTTTTCATCAAGTTTTCTTATTGAAAATATGTCTCAAAAACTTAAAAGTCTACTTAGAGGAATTCTTGGGTGAGATGTGAAGCGAATGCAAGTTACAAAGAAGCTTGAAAGGATCGAACGATCATATCACAAGTATCCCAACATGCCAGAAATTTAGAGAGGAAGTCTCTCCCCTGCTAAATAAGACGAGACTTAAAATATTGGAAGAGCAATGTTTCACCAAAATTCAACTAGATAGAAAAATCAGAGAGGCTCAAAAGTGTGAGAGAAAAGACAAGTGAGAAAAAAGAGGAGTGAGAAAAAAGAAAAGATTGAGAGAAAAGAAGAGAGCGTGCAAAAAGAAAATACTAGTTGAAAAAGAAGACGAGATTGTGGGTGAAAAGGAGCACAAGGAAAAAGAACAAGTCTTGAAAGGGAAGAAGAGGATGAGAAAAAAAATGGGGTTGTTGAGGGCATAAAATTGAGTATTGAAAAAGACAAGGAAAATAAATAGAAAGTATAGAGAAAATGTGAGTGAAATAGAAAAAAAGATTAGGGGTGGAAAGTGAAATGATTGTGGTTAAGGATGTAGAAACCAAACAAGATGACGAACAATATAAGGATGAAAAAATCATGATTAGTAAATTTGTAGGCTTTAAAGTCAAATCATTGTTATAAGGATCTTTTGACATCTAAAAGCACTTCTATCTTGATTCATCATGAAGTTGATAAGTGATCATTTTACTGCAACTAAATGGACTGATTGGATGGACATCATTACAAGTTCCATCAAATTTATGGATCACACTTGTGAATTGAAGTTTCAAAAGGTGCTACCTCGGACATTCATTTTTAAGGCAATACTTAAAAATGAATAAAGAGCGCCACAAGATTTCACTTAATAAGCTCAAGCAAGTTCACTCAAGAAACTATCTTTGTATTTTTATTCATCAATTTATATATCCTTACAAATGAGGAAACTTGGCTATTTATAGTGTTCTAGGAATATCACTCTAATATAGGATAACTATGAAATAAATGCTTAAATGATAAACTAGACATTCAATTAAAAAAACTAAACAATGAATCTAAAAAGTCAACATTGGTGTTCCTTGGACCAGCTGAGAAGATCTGTTCATAACTCTATATAGAAGCATCCAATGCAAATTCATTTGCAGGGATGTTAAAAATTCGAAAAACTGCTCAAAAAATCCAAAAGATTGCATAGAAACCATGCCCATGGAAATTACCATGACTAAGCGATGAATAGGGCTGAAAATCTATCTATGGTGATAGTTATTCTGAAATTCATTCTTCTTTGTGTCGTACTAACTGGATTTGCATCAGATCCCTTTAGTAAAAACTATTGGCTTCACCAATGAATAATAGTAACATTTCACAACGTAAACACATGAAAGACACAAACAAGTACTATCACATACGTGTTTTCAAATCACCATCCCAATAATAGCTTCTAGAGTCGGCACTCTATTTGAAGCTATTTGGAGACAATAAAGAGGTCTAGTCCTCAAATGTGAATGTGATTATGTTCAGTTGGTAAAGAAAAAAATGCACCTAATAAGGCAATAGTACCTAATAGTACCCAAGAGTTTGCAGTATCTGACAAAGAAACGGAGGTGGTGATTTGAGACGGACAAACAGGAAGTTACAAAAGATGACGGAGATTGACTAAAGATATTTCTATAATTTGATTCCCATACAAAAAGGACAACCTACTGTTACAAGAGTTCCGACTATGCATAAGGTCTAGGGAAGGGCTAGGCTCACATGGGCTTAATGTAATGTAGACAGCCTTCCATGGAAAAAGAAAAAGAAAAAAAAGCCTAGAAATCCTAATTATCTTTTACTTATCATTTGATTTATTTAACTCTGACATAATCCAATTCATATACACTACATTGCCATCACGATGGTCTTAGTGAGGCACACTACACTTTCTCAATAGAATATTCCATCTATATTTTTGCGAAAAGAGGACGGTACCTCCCTAAATTTTATTGTTATAAAAAAAAAATACAAATGGATGGGGGACTGGCCTTACCATCGAGAGGTAAACATTCAATAGAATGTTCCATCGAGCACAACTACACACAATTTCTACATACAAGTAAGAATACCATTACTATTTCTTAGTACTACCTATACTAATGAACTCAGTGTGTGTGTGTGTGTGTGTGTGTGTGTGTGTGTATACTCCCTTCGTTTTTTTAGTTTGTTCACTTTTGGTCAACGGGAGTAAACTTTGACCAAACATTTGATGCCAATCTAACAATCCTAACGAAAATGTTTGGTCAAAGTTTACTCTCGTTGACCAAAAGTGAACATACCAAAAATACAGAGTGAGTATATATATATATATATATATATATATATTCACACACAAAAAAATGGGGACATCATTCGGGGACGGAGGGAGTATATTTGCGCATAGAAACACATTCGGGTAAAGAATTAGTTCCCCTTTCTCATATCTTAAATCCCTTTATTCCCTCCCCTCTCTTCCTCTCTCTACCCCTCATCATCCACACAATCTTCAAGTGAAATCTCTAAACCGTTAACCATCAACAAGAGAAACAGATCTGTAAAAGAAATCACGAGAGGTCATAGGTTGGTTAAAAGGATAATGATGGGGGTAAAGATTGGCGGTTCGTAAATGAAATAGGATGTTATGCAAGTTGCAGTTTGCGGTAACAAGATCGCGTGGCCAAGACTTTGGGTGGGTGGATTGTTGGTTGGGGGAGGGGGGAGATGCCTATAATGGTATAGGCAGTAGTGATTAAGAATCTGAGTGCAGCCCCATTCTCTCCAAAAAGACATATGCTAGCAAACATGAGAGCATTACATCTGCGTATTAATAAATTTCAGAAATACTTTTGGTCTTTCCTCTTCATAGAATAGCTTGCATCTGCATACAGAAGATCGGCAAATACTATCTTGTTTCCCTCTTCCAGAACCACATATGGATAGATTTCAGAAATCCCATCAAAATTCCTCTTTCATGAACAGTATGCATTACCTATTTTCATTTCATAGTCAAGACAATAAAATATGTGCCAATCGGCAATCGCCATCAAGCAGTGCTATTCAATTCACCACCCTTAATTTTCTTTCCTAAACTACCAAATATGACTAGAGCTGTGAATAAATATGGAGCACGTGTTAACCCAGTTGCACGAAATACCAAACCACCTATCAAGAGGCAGGTTTAAGGGGTTGGCTAAAGGTCTACTGTACTGTTATTCCTTTTCCATTCTGCAATTCTGCTGAACTGTAATCTGTCCATGGTCATGCTTGACTTTTCCGCAGATTAATTTCTTGTTTTTTTCTTTTTTAAATTCATTAGTATTATAGTAGGACTGTAATCGGTTATTTCAGATGTCTGCACAGTTCAGCAGAATTGCAGAATGGAAAAGTTCTAACTAGCATCCAAGTTCAGTTGCCCGACCTGTTATTGCCTGGCAATATCAAGTCAAGGTGCATCCGAAATCAATCATCTAAAAGTTTATCATGCCAATCACTGTATTTGCTTCACACTCATAATCATGATGTGTCTTCCAAAACCAAAAGGCGCCGTGGGCACTCTTCAACCCTAGCCTGGGCTTCGTTCAACACCCTGATGACGAACAGCATAAAAGCTCCAAAACTAATAGTGAACTCAACACAAATTGATGGACAGATTTCTATCACACATTCTCACATGTGCATTCAGATGACTTCCTTATAAGATTATCAACAGTCAGGATTGCACCCTAGTGGCACAGATCCATCATATCACTCCCAAGAAAAGTAGGCAGAGTAAACCATTCTAAGACTGAAACCACACAAGAACACCAACGGACAAAAACCACCACCACAGGTCATCAACACCAGCAGGAACTCTTAAAATGTTCAATATGCTCAAATGCTACCATGCCACAAACTCCCGACATGAGTTTGTGGTAAAAACAAGGTAACCCAAACACCGCCAACAAAAATCTTGTGGAAATTAACAACCAACGCATTCCCCTCTGAATCTCAAAAACCCTTTATAGACTTGGATAGGTGAAATATCGATCACATTATAAAAGCACCGAGGGGAGAGAAGCTTTTCTAATATAACCTCACCACACATATGACGGCTTATCTCCAAACACTCCAGACTCTAGTAAGAGTTTGTCAGCGACCTGCATCTAACTAAACTTCTCTGCAACCTGGAACCTCCAACGTCATGTTCTCAAAAAGCGTTTAGTGATTTCATGTAAAGTTACAATCTAGGACATTCTTCCAGGCCACTGAGTGATTATTTACAGTCCATCTATTGATATCTTCAGTTTGTACCAAGTTTCAACCAAAACCTTCTACTGATGCTTTGATATTGTAATTCGTTCTTGTAAACCCCTAGAAATAAGTTCTTCGCTTCAGTAAGATATGATGGTAACTATCTTGATTGGCAACAAACAATGAAAAAGTTCTTTGCCTTCGGTCAAGAGACTGCAAATACAACAGGTCTAGGAATATCGTGGAGAGAACTCAGAGATGATCCTTTTATCAAGGTCGCAATTCGATAAAGACATAGCATGGAGCACTGTGGGACAGACGACGAGATTAAAATATGCAAACAGATTATTCTAGTTTCACAACTCATAAAGTGTTTGTACCAAACAAAAAAAACTCATAAAGTGCACCCAGTCTACAAATAACTTCCAATCAACTCGAGGTATTCTGAAACATGATTTAAGCTCGTCCATATTTTTAATTACTGTCATCAATATGTCACTGCCATGAAAAGGACATAGAAGTGTAATACAGAGGTCATAGCTAAATGCAATTATAAAAATCTTAAATAACTTTAAACCCAAAGCATAGACAAACAGACCAGAAAAGAAACCGTACCTCAAACCCTGCATTATCATATTGTCTTCTTTTTTCGGGATCGGACAAAATGTTGTAAGAATATGCAACCTCTTTAAACAGTTCTGAAGCCTCGGGATTATTTGCATTTTTGTCGGGATGATACCTGCCCATCACTATTATTAATGACCATTACATAAATTCACAAGAAAATTGAGGAGCATCATCAAAACCACCCCCACCATCGTGACTTTCATGATTATTATTCCCATGTGATTTGATTACAAGAAAGAGTTGCACATTCAGAGTAGAACTCAAAGACAAATTCCAGAATAAAAAAAAAAAAGTTACAAATGCAGTCGATTGATAACTATCAAAATGCTTATCTATACACCAAACACTTGAGCAATATTTTTGGTAAATCAGAGCATAAAATTGGTGCTTTAGTAAACCCAATGTCCAAACTCGAAAATCGCATTTGGCTACCGGTAAACTCAAAGAACAAATTCCGAGATTTGAAATAGCCCAATTTCCCAATCCCAGCAATTAACAAGCTCATGGAAACAAGAAACATTTACGAGTGCTGCTCTCACCCAAAAAAAAAAAAAAAGGAGAGGAGAGGAACTTACTTGAGAGCAAGCTTTCTATAAGCAGTTTTAATCTCTTGATCAGAAGAATCTCTGGACACACTCAACACCTCATACGGGTCTCTACGATTTACAGGGGCCGAAGTCCCCTCCATCTTTGAACCAGCCATTTCCTAATAACACAAAATTCACAACAAATCTTCCTTTCCCCAACAATCCACCAGCTTTCTCTCTCTAAAATTTATGCATTACCCAACGGATTCATTTCATATATAAAATCTGAAAATACAACAAGAACATTATAAATAAAAGTTAAAAACAAAAAAAAAAATAACAAATAAAATAATTATTGAATTGAGCGGAACATGAAAACAATCAAGATCTTCACCGATTTCAAAGCATTGGATCGGGCTTATTCTCGTTTCGGAGAATGCAAAAAAGATGAATCAATTGATTAATCAAATCAAAGGAGTAAAGTCAAGAAAGCTACTACTAAGACCTAATTTCCAATGAATTATACACTCAATTAAGGAAGAGGGACGGATGTAGAGAGAGAAAATCTAGGGTTTTTGAAATTCAAAGGACGCGGAGATAGAAGAGAGAGAGAGAGAGAGAGAGAGAGGTTGGGTAATTACGTAGGAAGCTGGTTTTCACGTTGTCCTTTGTTTTGTTCTTCGTTTGCTTTTACAGTTAAATCATTGTAGCTGAGTGTAATTTCAATAATGACGTTTCACTTCCTTTTCAATTTATATTTAATTACCCATATTTAAATTTACTATAACAAAATCGTTTACATTTCCTTTCAGACCAAACAATTTTCCTCCTATTCGTAAAAATAAATTTTCCTTCCCGATTTAAATTTTGTATTTATTTTGAAAAAAACAATTCAATTTTTAGTGTTTAGTGTATATGCAATGACTTTCTTGTCATTGCTTTTGTATGTCATTTTTCTTATGACCCTCGCCCCACCTCCCTCGCACCCCCACCCCACTTTCCCTTAATGCTTCTTTTATAAGGTTAATGGTTCAAATTCCTCCTCTTACCAATGAGCTTATAGCTCAATGGTATCTTGAGAAAGGATAGAGTCCTCTCTTAGCAAGAGGTTTCAGGTTCGACTCCAGTAAGGAGCATGTGGAGAACCTTTATCCTTCCTCCTTATCCTTCAAGCCCCATAAGATGGCGCGGGAACGTCTATGAGAGATTTCTTGAAAAGGCAAGTATCACTGTAATAGATTCCAATAAAAGGCAAGTATCACTGTAATAGATTCCAATATAGGAATTTGTAATAGATAGGGCAATAGATCTGTAATAGACTTCATATTCCAATATAGGAATTTGTAATAGATAGGGCAATAGATCTGTAATAGACTTCATAGGAGCCTTTAACACGATGGCAATTGCCTTAAATGATATGATACAAACTTTCAAAAAAAAAAAAAATCTCCTCTTGATTTTGTTCATAATGTATTGCATAGGCACTTGCTCATTCAGTACGTTCTTATTACAAGCCTCTCTCCTTTAAACCTCTCTTTTCATAATAATCATTGTTGATAGTTATATCTTTAACTTGGTCCATCTCGATCTCAATCCATCTTATTTTCCAACTACGTTGTATATCTTCCAACTTGAAGGGGGGGTTGGAGAATAAAATGGATCGAGCCAGACCAAGTTAAAGATATGCGATATCGAGATCAAATCGAAACGAAGATGTGCACTAGACCAAGTTGAATGGAATAAAGAGATTGTGCATATCTCAAGTAAATATTCTGGATATATTTTGTTAATATTATTAACTTATTCAGTGGATGAAAATTAAGAAGAAGAATATTGATTAGGGTTTAAGGCTCCGTTTGTTTCGCGTAAAACAATTTCCGGAAAATGATTTCCCGTAAAATGTTTTTCCGGAAAATGAAAATGTTTTCCGAAAAATGACGTAAACATGTTTTTGGTTGTTTGGTAAATCTAAGGAAGATGTTTTCCGAAAAATATTTTCATATGTAAATAATAATAATTTAATATGAGGAAAAGAATTATTATGAGAAAAAAATTGAATGTTGGTGGGGATTTTGGGTTGGGGTGGGATGGGTGTTTGTGGGTAGAGCCGTCAATTCGGGACAACGGGACGGGACCAATTTATGGCGGGACGTAAATACCCCGTCCTATCCCAAATCACCTCGGGACGCGGGACAAAGACGGGATAGGTTGACGCGATCACCGGATAAAAAAATGTCAATTTTATGTACCCTAATTTGATGGTTAAGGATTTTTTTTTTTTTTTTTTGAGCAAGTTCAGTGCACATTGACTGACATTCACGAGTAGGTCACATCCAATAACAAAACGAAAAAATAAATAAGAATCGAAACGAAACGAAATCCACCAATGTGATATGCTTGTGGAAGGCCCAGCTTATCATCTAACTAAAATCACAGAAAAATAAATTCCAGCCTGACCCATCCATCACAGCTTTGGACTAAGCTCCCGTCATCTGGAAATATATATCTTTGAGCAGGAAATACATGAATAATTTACCCTTGCTATATAGGCTTCTCCATCTTTACTTCAAGCTATGCAACAGATCCATTTCTTATACTGAGGTTTCCCAAGAGTTGATCCAGGTGGCGGTGAGTCTGACTTCCCCCCTGTCCTTTTCTCATTCCTAGCCTTGTTGAAAATAACTGTGAATCCCTCAGCCGATGCTGGGTCATTGACATCCAGGCTTGTATGCAGTTTCAAACCTACTTTTTATTGCTTGCATAATTTTTTTAAAAATACGGGACGTCCCGTCCCATCCTGTTTTGTCCCGCGTCCCATACGGGACGTCCCGAATAGTCCCGCATTTTTTCGGGATAAGAATATACTGTCCCGTCCCGTCTCATATATATAGCGGGACGGTCCCGAATTGACGGCTCTAGTTGTGGGGGGTGGGTGTGTGGCCGTGTGGGGTGGGGGTAGGGGTGGGTAGGTGGGGGGTGGTTGGGTGGTGGGGGAGGTGTTCAAAAATAATTTTAATATGAGTAAAAAAAAAATTGGGGGGGGGGGGGGTGAGTGGGGTGGGGGTAGGGAGCTCGAATGTGGGAGTTGTTAGAAAATAATTTTAATAAGAGTAAAAAAAATTGGTTGGGGTGCGTGGGGTGGGGTAGTGGGGAGCGGTGGAGGTGTTCAAGAATAATTTTAATATGATTGTAAAAAAAAGTTTTTTTTTTTTTTTTGGTGGGGAGGGTGGGGTAAAAGAGGGCGGGGGAAAGGGGTGTTGAAAGATAATTTTCATAAGAGTGAAAAACTTTTATTTTATTTTTTTATTTTTTTTAGGGGGGGTGGGGGTAGGTGGTGTGGTGGTGGGATAGTGGGGGTAGGGAGCGCGAATGTTAGAGTTGTTAGAAAATAATTTTAATAAGAGTGAAAAAAAATTGGGGGTAGGTGGGTGGTAGGGGTAAGTGGTGTGGTGGTGGGGTAGTGGGGGTAGGGAGCGCGAATGTTGGAGTTGTTAGAAAATAATTTTAATAAGAGCGAAAAAAATTGGGGGTAGGTGGGTGGTGGGGGGGTAGGGGTGGGGTAGTAGGGGGTGGGTGGTGGGGAGCGGGGAGATGTTCAAAAATAATTTTAATATTTCTTTCAAAAAAAAAAAATAATTTTAATATGAGTGAAAAAAAAAAAAAAATTGGGGGTGGGTGGGTGGGGTGTGGGGTAAAGGGGCCGGAGGCAATGGGTATTGAAAGATAATTTTAATATGAGTGAAAAAAAAAGTTTATTTTTTGGTGGGTAGGTGGGGGGTGGTTGGGGTGGATGAGGGAGGGAACGTAAGGTTGGAGGGTGGGGATGGGGTTGGAGGTGGAGTGGGTAGGGTTGTATGGGGGAGTTGGGTAGGGGTGTGCACGGGTCGGTTTGGTTCGGTTTTAGGCTAAAACCGACACCAAACCAATAGTTATCGGTTTATGTAATTCAAAACCATTAAGCTTCGGTTTCTTAATGGTTCGATTTGTTCGGTTTCAGTGTGATTTCGGTTTGGTTCGGTGTCAAACCAATAGAATGGACTGTTGGGTTGTGGGTTTGTTGGGCCGCCTTGATGGGCTACATTCAAATGAGGCCCAATTTGCACATAATAAATAATAAGGTCAAATAAGGTACATTTTCTGGTTGAAGTATGAATTGGGCCGATGGGCCATACTACTTGGGCAAAAAACTACAAATTAAAGTTTACAACTATTAATTCAAATAATAAGCTAGGAATAAAACGACATAGTTTTAGGTAATTGATTCGGTTCGGTTTCTTATCGGTTCTAAGAAGCTGGAAACCTAAACTGAACCACTAATTTTGGTTTTCTAATTTTTATAAACCGTCCTAACCAAAAGCTTATCGGACCGATTTTTCGGCCCGGTTTTTTCGGTTTTATTGGTTTTTTTGCTCACCCCTAGAGTTGGGTGTGTTAGTGAGGGAGTTAACATTTTCCGTAAAATGACTTACGGAGGAGAAATCCGTAAGTTGTTTTACGGAAACCCTAGCTTATTTCCATTGACCGTAAAATATTTTACATTGACTTTTTTTCCCTTTTGGTTACCAAACACCGGAAAACATGTAAAACATTTGCCGTTGTTATTACTTAAGAGTGAATCACACAAATTATCATCATACTCCTCTCCAAACCGAATTCTTAACAAGTCAGATTTAAAATCGGCATACATTTCCTGCACAAAAATTCTGACTTCAATTTCCGGAACTACAAGCCTTTTATGCAGCTACCTTTTAAGTGTGATCATAATTCATAAAGGCAGAAAGAAATAAGAATGCACAATATCTCTAGCTAGCACGGCTATGGCCTCTTATGTACTGAATGAAAATACCAGTAACAGCAAACAAAATTTTGCATCTTACTTTACAAAATCAATACTTTTACATCAATGCATTTACATTCCTCATTCTTTGCCCCATTGGACGGGGCAAGTTTCCTTTGACCATTTCTCTAAGTCAAACAATCAGGGGTCGAGTCAACTTTGATTACTCTTGTATTGTATGACCCACAAGACCCGCACTTGTGATACAGCCAATGGAATGGTGCTATTCCTTTTTTGCCGCAGTCATTGCATAGTATATCCTGGATGAACAGTAGTACAGGTATAGTTGTTTTAGTCGAGGTCTTAATATACTACTTCCTGTTACAAGGAAAGTATTCCCTCCGTCTTTACTTTTTTGGTCAACTTTTATTCTCATGAAATTCTAAAAATTGTTATTAGTAATATTCTTAGTGTAGCGTCAATAACATTTTTTAGAGTTTCATGAATATGATCGATTTTTTCATCAATTTTTGGTCAAAGTGCAACTGAGTTGACCAAAAAAGTCGAGTATACGATATTTATTATTGGATGGACGGAGTACTAAATAGAGGAGTGAATGCTTCACCTGGCAGCGATCCCTGTATTCCTCTGGGAGCTGTTCAGAAGCCATTAAAGCATCAAGCATGCCAAAGTATACCTGGAGATCAGTAAGGAAGAGAACATTAGAAATCTCCACAAATAATGCTATTATAACCAAACCCCGCAATTTATCATTTCTGTAGTCTAATATGAGTAATTATGTCCACATTCTGGCCAGCAACAACTACCCAGTCGAATATGTGATAATGAATGTATTAAAGTGAATGAGGACAAGGGTATCATTGTTTTGGAAGTCATAATAACCACCGAGAGGTGAAATATGTTATTATTGATACAAACATCATGACATATGACAAAATAAACAACGGGTAAAATATTGGGAAGATCAATTAAAGTCTTCTCTTGAAGTGGAGTTGTGATGGAAACATAAACACTTATCGACAAAATAACCAGACAGTCAATGATACATCAAAAACAATTTCATGAGGATAACCAAAATTTCGTAAGATTATTTCATAAGCTTTTGGTCAAAGTACAATTGAGTTGACCACCAAATCATAATGAGACTACCTTTCTTAGACGTAGGGACTACTATACACACACAAAAAAGATTGAACCCAAAAGTAGTTTATCATAACTGCATGTTAATTATTCACACAGAATATTTGATAGTACGCTCTAGAATAATGGAGCTGACTTCTCATTATTTTTTGATGTTAGTCTTGTTGAAGATACAAAATGGAGCCACATGAAAGAGCATCACAAAAAACATAAAAGAGTTGGTTTTGGGGGAAACTAGTTCCTCCATAAGTTATAAAAAGTCAACTTTTTAACCCTTTAACCCTAAGCCTTAAACCCTAAAGGGCCTAAACCTTAAACCCTAAACCCTAAACTTTAACCCTTATAAAAACAGGACTTTTTATAACTTATGGAGAAACTAGTTTTCCCCAAAATTTTCTCAACATAAAAATTACAATCTAGTTTGTAAAAAAGGAATGCGTTTCCTTACCGACATATCTCCCATAGATTTGCTACAAATTGGACATATGTAGTGCGTGCAAGTATACGCCTAGCAGAAAGGAGACAGATTTTCAGCACAAAAATATATATCCTTGCATGTGAGAAAAGTCTCGATAACTGAAATAAAATACCAGACCTGGAAGCAAGATGTATGCATAATATGGCCGCAAGGAAGACCTCTGACACTTGCACTGGATGTGAACATAAAATCACAACAAATAGGACAATTTGTTTCCAGACCTTTCTCCCTGCACTTGTGATCCACTAATTCTATCGCCATACAGTAATTGCAGGTCATGCAATGGAAGAGGTCAATACCAAGTCCTTTACCCAATCGGCATAAGTTGCAAAATGGGCAATGGTAAATTGTCCTGCATAATAAATATAAAGGAAAAGTCTTAGACAGAGATGTGTAGAATCTGGTTTAGTTTCCAGAAGAAGTGTGATAAAAATATGACAAACTGTCCCTACCATGTCAAAACCTCCGAATTGATCCCACAAACTAGTTGACCGCATGGACTACATGATGAGACCGTCAATTATGGGTGTTCTTGCCAACATATAGGGGCAGGGACACAAAAGTATTTCCTATCTTTATAACTGATAGTGGTGACCTATAAAGTTCGTGATGGCATTTGGCAAAATGATATACTCCATCCGTCCCAAGAAGAATGTCCAAAAAACTTAAAATTTACTTTTGATCTAGAACGCATGGACTACATAATGAGACCGTCAAGTATGGTTCTTGCCAAAATATAGGGGCAGGGACACAAAATTACTTTCTGATCTTCATAACTGGTAGAGGTGAACTACAAAGCAGAGTAGTAATAGGATGGGTGACCCCCTGGGAAGTCCTCGTGTTGCACCCCCACCCCAAAACTTTTAGGGTGACCCCCTGGGAAGTCCTCGTGTTGCACCCCCAACCCAAACTTTTAGGTAAGGGAAATTTTTGGGTGCGATCATACAAGCACTAATGCACCGGATCCCATCAGAACTCCGCAGTTAAGCGTGCTTGGGCGAGAGTAGTACTAGGATGGGTGACCCCCTGGGAAGTCCTCGTGTTGCACCCCCACCCCAAAACTTTAAAGGGTTCAAAACCCACCGAGACAAATAATTTTTTTTTTTTTTTTAAAAAAAAAAAAAAAAAACTACAAAGCCCATGATGGCATTTACCAAAACGATATACTCCACCCAAAAAGAACATCCAAAAAATTTTAATTTGCTCTTCACCAAGAGCAAATTGAAGAAAAAAACTTGGACATTCATTTTGGAAGGGAGAGAGTATCTTATTTGCAGGATAAACTTGCACTTCAGTATTATTCATGCAAACAATGACAGAAAGTTTAATAGCAGGGGCTTGTTACCTTTAACATATAACTAGAGTACAAAAGCTGCCATCAGTAACCACAGAATGCATAAATGTCCAATTTTCTAAGAAACTGTTTCTACGTGAGTGTTCATTTTCTAGCGAAGTTACTAAATCCACCTTCGTCAACTATCATATTTTGGGCCAGAAATCATATGATGTGATCATTAGGTGTAATTGTGTAGTGATAGCAGTCCTTAATTTGCATGAAAATAAAAATAAAAATGGATATTCATCAGATAAACAGCACTATCACAAAGCAGAAGAGCTCTATACAAGGACCTGTTCCCATTCTGCAATTGCCCAAATTGCCTTTGCGATAAACTTAAAGATCAACAACATTGAAGGACATCTTATATATACTATATACAATTTGAGAAAATAAATACGCATTTCTCCACTAATCAATAAAATAAATTGCCTTTCGTAGACCCTTTCATTCATAGGCAGTCCTTGAAGGCATAGAAAGTTCCCAGTTTTACCCTTGATAATTACTCTACTAACGAAGTCAAATGCTTTACCTAAATTATGTGCCCGGTCAAAGGGGATTCTTATTTTGGGATGGATGTAGTACTATTTAAATATTCATTCTCACAAAGATGTCCAGCCAACTTGCAGACACACTCAATACCCACTGACGCATTGCGCACATCCAAACAAAAAATTTCATATGCATATACTATTCTTCCGCCAATATATAAGTGCTTTGACCATGTTCGACATCCTACATAAATCTTGGAGGGCAACACCGAGCAACCTCTTCTACATATTAACTGATTGCACAATGCATAAAACTGCTGACATTCCATGATTTATTTTCTTCAATATATAGATCAGCAAAAGTAAGTGTGAGTGCGAGTGCGAGTGCGAGTGCGAGTGCGAGTGCGAGTGTGAGGGAGCTTAAGGCAGACTCGACCAGTTTTTTCTTTTCCCTACATTTGACAGTATTAACGCCAGTTACATGGAAAGACTATCACCTTTCATCATCAAAAAATTTGCAGTAGCTGCAATAATATTTTGCCATAAGAAGTCCATTGCAAGATGGTGTTGAACAAACTGGCCCTACAGGCTGAATTATCAAGCAGTTCATACACATCATTTCAGTTGTAGCTTTCCTGCAGACAAAAAATGAAAAAAACGGTGAATATGATACAACAAAACGAACAAGATTAAATATATGAGGGTAACTTACCTATCCATAAGATGATCACTGACTTTGTCATGGCAGAACCTGCAGGCAAATAACTTGCCACAGCAAGCAGCTCGGAGTTTACAGTTGCGCTTGTAATGCTCACATCCAAACACCTGTTTCTCGGGATCATGAAATGATGGAGCGCACCCAAATACATCTGAAGTGTCATCTGTGTCTTCTTGAGGTAACTTCTGCTGAGCAGCAATCCAGCGGCTATCATGACCAAAATAATGATGGTGAAGAATGAATGTTTACAAATAACTAAATACTCCCTCCGTCCCAGCTCACTTGAGACCTCCCCAAAATAGCCAACTTTTAATAATTTTATATTGAATCTACCCCACCACTCATTCTCTCTCTTTATTTTACACTACTCAATTTATGCAACCAACACTACTATTTACCCCACGCATTCTCTCTCTTCATTTTCTACCACATATTTTCCTTATTTTATTTTTTTTCCTTAGTTATTGTGCCCACCTCTTAGGTCTCAAGTGAGGTGGGACGGAGGGAGTATGGTTGTAACAAAAGGATAGAGGACAAACCTAGTCATAAGATTTTGAATGAGATAAGCTTTTCTTCTTGGATCAAGAGTTGGATCCCTAGAAACTTTTCTTATCTCTGACTCGAGCTCATTTTGATTCATTCGGAATATATCTTTCCAACCAGGCTTAAAGGTGCAATCATTTGGATCCAGGGCTTCATGGACATCAGTGCCTGCATAAATCAACACAAAATAAGTGCAAATTGTTTCTGGATTGTTATAAAAGATATTACAATCAAGCAATCAACAAACACGGATTTCATTGAGGTCTGCATCTATAGAACCATGAAAGTTAAAGGAACATAGATCTTCTTAACAACAAATGGATAAATAAAAAATGAAACCTTGTGATATACTCTTCTCTGAGGTTGTAGCCTGTGAAGATGCTGATGGATTTCCTTCCCACCATTCATCAAGCCACTCACTGAACATTGTGTTTTTCGTTGCCTGCTTCCATGTGTCCATCATCTTATTCTGCTCCTCCTGGGTGAGAGCAGATGTTACCCATGGCAACATTGATTGGAGAACCTCCGCACCCGTGGTACCAATAATTCGGCCAACAAGTTTATCTTGTTCTTCCACGGAAAAATGGCTATCAAACAAAGGCCATAGTTCAAGTTCTTCACGCAAAATATGTTGATCCAACGTTACTCTTATGGATTTGCACATGCCCTGAACTTTCGTGACGAGTTCATTGTAGTTTCTCAAATCGAGAGAACTGGATTCGCCTCTGCTTGCATTCCTCTCCAGAGTTATTGGGTTCAAGTTCTGATTAAGTTCACAAAGTTCAGAAAGTGTAGACGATATGTCCTCAAATAGCTTTTCTTCCTGCTTATGGTCCAAGGTATACGAATGACTAACATTGTGAAGAGTTTCTTTTGATTCTAAAGCAGGGAACACTATGTCATCCTCTGCGTTGCTATGTGCTCTATACAGTCCCCATAATAAACGGAATCTACCACTAAATTGTCTGAGGAACTTCTCGTTACAGTTATTTAGCTTACCCGATTCAACATCCAGAAACTCCAAATCTTTGCGAATTGCTTTATGGAATTTAAATATGTTATCTATTGGCCTTTCAGTACACCCAATATCAATTGAGTTTATACCATTTTCCCAGTTAAAAAGACTCGAATTGAGATAAGGAGCACTAGGGCCAAAAGATAGTGAGCGCAGAGATTTGGCGGCAGCAAGAGAATTTGTTCCGAGATTCTTGCTATTAACTCCTAATCCAGGAACACAGCAAGATTGTTTACTGAAAGGAACTTGCTGCCTATTTACAATTCCTCGAGCACCACAATCACTATTTTCTAGCAATGAAGGTGCTCTCCCGTGCTCATTATGCCCCTTGCAGTCATCCGCTTGGTCAAATGATATATTATCCTGTGAGGTCAGTGGAGTGCAGGCACAACAAGATTGAGCACAACTTTCATTGGATTCAGTCAGCAATTTGGCGGAATAACAACCAACTGCACCAGGAGACAAACAAACATCTCTTGGACGACCTTTGCATGCCCAACCAGAAAAAAGGGTAACGAGTGCAATGTCAGATGCTGGAGCTGCAAGAAATGTCCGTGCTAAGTTAGAAACTCAAAGCGTGCAGATAAGAAGTGATAATAGTTATTAAGATAAAACAGAATAACATCAATCAATATGAACCTGCCATATGCATATTGTAAAGAAATGATCTTGCTTCCTCTTCAGTAAGTGATCCTACCAACCAAGGTAGAACACACTCAATCAGTCTCAAAGGCATCACACATAGGCTTTGATAGAGAAGCTCTCGCTGCCTTTTGGGACTGAAATGCTTCCGTGCAAGTGGGAGAACCTAAAAGTACAACTGACTCAGTATAAATCCTTCATGACGAAAGATAATATAAATGTAGAACTTAAATTTTGACAACCCGCATACCCTCTTGACTCAAAACCTTAATTGCTAGCCATCTATAAAGCAACAGTTGACTAATAAATACGCAGATGAGCAGACTCGTGTGATAACTAGCAAGTTACATCGAATGCACCTAACAAGTAACTGCTCACCTCAACTTCTTCATTGCTGAAATGCTTCTGTATGGTGCTCATTATGTGATCAGCATGTGAGCACAACTTTGAATAAAATTCAGCAGAAGACGAGTTGGCTCCCGCATTTTCAATACTTTCGATCAGACATCTGAACTTGTCAAATTCACTCTCTTCTTCTGCATGCTCTTGGGCAAAAGAAAGCTCTGCATCTAGAGCAGGGAATATAACTTTGTCCTCAGCGATGCTGCAGCCAACGTAAGAAAATACTTGTATCAATAAATGAATCAAAAGATAACTAGTGCCATTACATTACCCAATATCCCTGTGAGCATTCCCCACTTACTATTCTATCTAGGCAACTGAAAACCTTTGGCGACAAACTACTAGACAATGAAAGCTTAATTGCCTTTGAAAGAGGTCTTCCGCATGGAAGAATGAAATGTTCAACAGTGTGAGCCAATACTTTAGTCAAGTGAAAAAGGAAAGAAACACTCACTTCAACTTAGCCGTTCTACAAGTTACTTGGGCTCTAACCTTTTCCGTCAAGTGAACACGGAAATAAAAAAATATAGGATTCATTTGTTTATCATGCGTTTATGCTCTTCCCTACATCAAGTATTGTCGTTCACATCGACACTTTTACACTTCGGTGCACGCTTCACGTGCCCAAGCGATCTCAAGGGATTCTCGCATTTTATATCCTACTGAGAGAACTTTCGTAGTCTACCAACTATGTTCATTTCAAAGTTTATCTTTCATAGTTATAAACATCCATTCTGTATTCTCATCTCCAGTACACTTGTTTTATTAACATGATATACTCCCTCTGTTCCGGAAGCTAGTCCCTTTTTTCGTTGTTACTACAAATGAACTTTGAGCAATAATTTAGGTTACTTCTAATTATCTTAATGAGAATCTAAAAATTGGAATTCATATTATTTATAATGGTGCATCAATAACAAGTTGTAAATTTTCATTAGGATTATTAAAAAGTGGCCTAATTATTTGCTCAAAGTTCATTCGTAATAAGAACGAAAAAAGAGGGACTGACTTTCTGGGGCAGAGGAGTATTACACAAAATGGTGGAACGAATACCAAAAGAAAACTCATTATGATTCTGTACCTGTGAAATATGCAAACTTCTGCAATGAATTGCAGCCTTTTATTAAATGCAGATAGATCTGAAAAATCACCAGAGAACTGTATACTTCTAGCTGCATCAGCTATATCATGTAGTTCCTTCTTTATTGCCTTGTGCCAGTGCAATATTTCATCAACTGGACGACCCAAAGTGCTCTCGGATGAACCAACATTTGACCTCACACAATCTCGTTTACCAGCCCTCGAAGATTCACAAGCACAATGGCCATCCTTTGCAGGACTGACTGAGGAGCTAGGTCCAGAATCAGCAAGATTACAGGGTTGCTTTGAATCATCTTCATAAACTTTACGCTTCTTGTTAACTTTTTCCCCATCCATCCAGCTGAATATAATCTTCAGTAGGAAAATTAAAGTCAGAAAATAACAGCTAGATATGAGCTATCGACACAGTCTAGAGTCAAGGGATCCTCACCTGTTGAAGAAGCTTTTCTTCAGGAATCACCCTGCGCAAGCATTTACGCATATCCTGACGCTCGTCGGATGATATAGAAGATGAAAGCCATGGCAGGAACTCTGCCATCATATTCACAGGAATGCTGCACAAAAACTGCCACACCAATGAAGCCTGCTCCTCAAAGGAGAATTTCTCAACAAGCAACGGAAAAACCTGCAAAGCAAAAGCAGATCTGTTGGTTTCTAATCTGTGTTTGGTTTTACATGGATGGTTAACGTTTTCCTCTTCTTTTTTTCCCATAAAAAATAGCTTGGGATATTGAAATCAAATGGAATGTTAATTACGCCCTTCATTCCACATAATCCACTTTCAATAATAAAGCTATAAAAACTTGATTTTTTCTCTATTTTTTTCCTTTCTCAATTTCTTTCTATCATTTTGGTTTATATGATAGTTCCCCCCCCCCCCCTTTTCTAAAAAAAAAGAAAAAGATTTGGACACTGAAGTATCGAAACTGATCAGCAATAGCATCTTTTCCAAATTGAGACAGACAGAAGTTCAGAAAACTACAGAGGGGATATACAACTTGATATGTACTCCCTAATCAGCATCTATGTTATGAATCTTGTTTTGAACAAGAAACCAGAGAATTAAACAATGGGAGAAAGAAACTAAAGACAAGAATAAAAATATATGTTAAATACTCCCTCCGTCCCAAAACAAATTACCCATTTCAATTTAGGAAGAAAGATGTTGGAGAACTAGGTGGTGTGAGTGGGAAGGAGAGAGAAAGTGGGGTAGGAAATAGTAAGTGGATAGTTGTTGTGAGTGGGAAGGAGAGAGAAAGTAGAGTAAGTATTTTCCTTTTTAGAAATATGGTACTTTCCAATGGGACGCCCAAAATGGCAAAATGGGTAGTTTGTTTTGGGACGGGGGGAGTACAATAGACAAAAGGAAAGAGGAAGAAAAAAGCTCTCCAGGATTAATAGTATCCTAAATGACCATGACTAGATATTTTGGGGAAAAACCATGCATAGTACTTTGATTACCCAAGACTAATAAAAACAAATAGAATTATAAAAGGGATAAGAAGGAACTCATAACTTGAGCTCATATAAGATGTATTCAGTAGTCAAAGTCTAAAGAACTAGTGCTGGTAGATTTGGTCAGATGAAAGCTGCATATGCAATATTCATGCTAATCTCCAATCCACTTGGAAATTGTAAGGGTTTAATGATCATTCATTAAAATGAAAGCATTAACAGATCACACATGATAAGATGAAAGAACATATGAAACTCATGCCACTTGAATCTGACAGTCAACATATACATATCTAAATAATTACCTGAAAAGGAGATCTTAGATCTAAAGTTATCGTAAAATAAATCATATTGAGATAGTGGCCGAACTCGTGTACTTCCAAAAACTTTTAATTCACTAGACCATTCCCGTTAGGAAGATTACCTTCACCATGCTCTGAGAATCTATATTTGCTCTCTTTTTCCTCCATTATGATTCAGAACTTTTTGAAGCCATAATTGACACAATAGAGCTTGCCCAATGTTTCTATTACTCGATTCACCGAAAAAATCTATATTTTCCAAAGGTATAGTATATATAACCTCATATAGCCCGTGCAAAGATGATATTTAATACTAAAGACTCCCTGTCTTGATGGAGGAGGTATATTGGGGCTTTTAGTACAAATAAAGAAATGTAGAACAACCACTACATCCAAAAAATACCCATTATTGTTTGGCTGCAAATTCGCAGTGATTTAATTAATATGACATAATCATTCTCAAACAACAAATTAAAAGGTTTAATAAAGATAACGTCAATAATTTCCTGAAAATAAGTGTGCCTGTAAGATTGGAACAAACTAAAAAGGAACATATACCTCTTCAATTGGGCATATGGATTAACAGATATGTTTATCATGCTTTAAGGCTAAAGAGAGTAAATTTTAGAATATCAATGCATGAATGAAAGAACATAAATACCAGAAGAGTATTATTACCTGCTCCTCTTCCTTTGACATGTGTTGACTAATTGATGTTTGGAGGGCACCTGTACAAGAGGCTAACTCTCTCCTAAAGCTTTCTTCATTTCGTTTATCGGATTCCAGAAGTGAAAACAGTTGACCAAAAAGAACACTTTCCCCCTCATGCTCAAGGGAGTACGTTCTCGCCACGTTCTTCACGCGGATATCCAGAGCTGGAAAGATGACCTGCCATTTCAAGGGATTAGTAGAGTTATGAAGTTAGGCGCATGCATGGTATAACTGGGATAAAGTTCAGGCACACCCCTTGTGCAATTTCGCAATCGTGTAGGCACAAATCCTTTTTTGACACTTAAACATATTATAGTCGAGTATAGTTCTTTAATACATGATCATACGTTCTTGCGTTTTAAAGTGCCAACAGCTTATACTGTGCTCTGTTGTTGAATTTAACATAATAGCACTTCAGTTTCAAGGTAACTGATAATATTGATCCCATACAGTATATGAATTGAAATTCCACAAAGAAGGGCAAACAGAAACTAAAGGTCTGGATCAAGCAACTAGACAGCAATATCTAACGAACTTAATAGATTAGTTCCTCCTTGACCGCCAATCAAGGAAACGACAAGATAAGAGCTCCAGACAACCCAATGTCCAATTCTCATCAGAGATGCCCAAATGACCCCCCACAAGAATGAAATAATTATCCAGATCACTTTTCCTTTTCAAATCACTCTCCAGGTTCAATCCTAATTTCATGTCTAGTATCCAACTATCCATATACAAGATCACAAGATTCTAAATGAATTAAGTATAACTAAACAGCCCTAATCTTCCAGGCACGAATAATCTGGAATTGAAATAGAACGCCAGTGAAGACTCAAAAAACACTCTCCCCTTTTACAGGCAAATATTAACCTACCGATTTCTACCCGAATGCATTCCTTACCAGCTGCTCCTGAAGATTATGTACAGATAAAATCCTACTGCTAGTCCATAAATGAGCCGGAAACTGGAAAACAGTAACAATTTTCGCAGCGTACCAGTTCCCACCAACAATTCCAACACCATCATACGCTGACATCCAATTAACTAAGATATACAAATCAAAAGTTTACACGCACCGAAAAACAACACTACAGTGAGTCTAATAAAATAAAGAGATTACTGCAAAATGACGTTCAAACCAATCAAATGAAAGTATTACTGAATCAAGGTTTATTCAATTTTTCTATGATTCCAATTGAATCAATTGATGCGCGCTCACACACACACACCTCATCTTCGGCATTACAGTGATGCTTATAAATTGAGCGAAGAAAGTGGTATCTCTTCAGCAAGGGCTTAATATCGGCGTGTGAGTTAGTAGCGAAAGCCATGGCGTCACGGTGTAGGGCATCAAACTCGGACCTAATAGCTTTATGGAAGAACAAGAATATGCGAATTGGCGAGCCGAGGCCAGAGGAATTCGTTGCAGTATTCAACCGAGGCAAGCCGTTAGCCGGATCGAGCTGGCTGTTCACCGGTCCCGCCATTACCGCTACAACACCACCGCCACCTCCGTCGCGGTGTTGCAATCCCGTCAATGGAGTCGCCATCTGATTATTATCCAATTCAGATTTGAAGAAACGAGCCCTAGATTATTTTTTTTCTTCCAATTTAGACAACGGAATTCATTCTCTCTCTCTTCAATCTCATCTCCGAGGGAACGGAACGGGGAGGAGGACAAAAGTGAAAAGGGGGCAAAGGGTAATCCAAGGATAAATTGGGGGGACAATTTATTTGTTTGGATGTTGATTAAAAAAAATACTCCCTCATTCCCATTACAATGGGCACAAAATAACTCTCACACAAGAATTAAGAAAAATATAAATGTTGGGAGAAAGAAAGTGTAAATGTTATGAGTGTAAAAGAAAAGTGGGAGAGAAAATGAGTGGGATAAATAGTAAAGATTCTTTCCATTTTTAGTAATGTACCTATTGTAATGGGACGCCCAAAATGGAAGTTTGTGCCCATTGTAATGGGACAGAGAGAGTATACTCCCTCCGTCCCTATTTACCTTACAAAAATTGTCATTTTGGGTGTCCCTATTTACATTACAAAATTCTAAAAAGAAAACTTTTAAACATTTTTTAAATAGTGGGACCCACTTATCATACTCACAACAACTATCCACTTGCTTTTCTCTACCCACTTTCTCTCTCTCACTCAACTATCTACACTCACAACACATCAACTTTACAATCATTTTCTTAATTTTTGTGCAAAGCCTCATTTTTGTAAGGTAAATAGAAACAAAGAGAGTATATTTGTTTGGCCACGTGGAAATTAGGATTAATCAGACGAAAGGTTGCCACGGTGTTAAGTGGGGATCGGGGGAGGAGGGTTGAGGAATTTTGTCCGTTTGTGGCTGACGAGGAGGACTTTGCCACGCACCAGCGCATGTACGTAACTGACAGTTAAATGTGAGAGGGACTGATTTACCATTAATTTAGTACTCCAATACTATGGATCTATTTTAAATGAGGAAGTCTTGTGTGAGACGGTCTCACACGTGAGACGGGTCTTGTTGAGAGAGAAAATGGGCTTGCCCCGCCCCACCCATAAGGGGGCAAACCATTTACTCTCTCAATAAGACCCGTCTCACACGTGAGACCGTCAAGTTTTTGTCATTTTAAATTAAATTAAGGCTCCGTTTTTTCGCGTAAAACAATTTTTGCAAAATGATTTTTCGTAAAATGTTTTTTGGGAAATGAAAATGTTATTAAAAAAAATGATATAAACATGTTTTTGGTTGTATGTTAAATCTAAGGAAAATGTTTTTCGAAAAATATTTTCATATGAAAAAAATAATAATTTAATATGAAAAAAAAGTTAAATTATTTTCATATGAAAAAAATAATAATTTAATATGAAAAAAAAAAAGTTAAATTTGAAAGTTCATTCGGTTTAAACACCAATTATAAAAATATGACTATTTTTTAAAAGAATAATAAATAGAAAGAGCGTACAATATATCAATTTGAGATGGAGAAAATATTATATATAAATGTGGCACATCAGGTGAACAAATTTTAGTGTGAGCAATTCGGATTTGAGCCGACAGCTATAAAAATGTATAGCAACTGAACGAGCACATTAAAATCTATATTACAATAGAAGGAGAGAATAACCGCTTTATAAAAAGCGGCTGAGATTCATCCCCAACCACCATATCTGACGGCCATGATTATTCCTGCGGTTTCCTTGATGGAGTAGTGGGAGGTTGGAGTGTTGAGGGAGGTTGGAGTGGGTTAAGGGTTATGAGAAATAGAGTAACTGACCGGGATAGGCAAACTGATCCGTGCCTTTGGCACGGGGGGTTTAGTACTAGTCAAACAACAATTAAGATGGAATATGAGTTAGTGAAAATATTGTAAATAAATCCAATTGTATGCTAATTACATTTTCAAACGAGTTTTATTTAAAATAGACTAATTTGACTGTTAACTGCATAAAACCCGAACCAAATGAATAAAATTCTCTCGCAAGATTGTTGCAGAAATGTGATTTATATATTGAAGTTGTACTAATAAAATTAATTGGACAATACTCCCTCCTTCTCATAACAATCTGTACAAACTTTTCTTTTAAATGTCTTATTAATGAGTCGTTCTTATGAAAAACGTGTTTTACACTAAGCTAAGGAAAAACGTGTTTTTCCCAATTGCCTTCTCTAATATTATCATTTGCCTTCTCTAATATTACAAAGTACATGTTGTAATATTACACTTATAAATATTCAAGCAGACACTTTTATACATTCAAAGAGGCACTTTTAGTGATAGTTTTAAGACTGTATGTCTTACTATTACAAAGTGCCTCTTGGATTATTGAAAAATGTCTCTTCCATTGTCAACAAATGTTTGGTGGGTTTTTAAAATTTTCAAAACAAGTGCCTGCCCTAATACTTAAAAGTGCCTCCTGTAGTATTGCAAAGTGCCTCCTACAGTATAAAAAATGTTTCTGGTGAGTTTTTGTAAGTGCCTGGTGAGTTTTTCTAAGTTCTAAAACAAGTGTCTGCCCTAGTATTAAAAAGTGCCTTCTGTAGTATTTGCAAAATGTCTCATGTTGTGTTAAAAAGTGCCTGATGAGTTTTATAAGTTCCAGTTATTTACAGCAATGCCACCGCGTCTTTTAAGTAACGTTACGCTTATTTACAAAAATGTCACTCCGCATAGGAAAAACACGTTTTACACTAAAACGCGTGTAAAACGCGTTTTTCTTAAGATTTTCTGCTTATTAATAAGTCACAACATTTTTAAATGGAAATTTTATACATTTCTTTATTTAATGGGACTCACTTGTCATACTCACAATAACTATCAAGTACAAGTAGTATATACTTCTCTACCCCATTTTCTCTCACATAGCTCACTTTTTATACTCACAACAAAGTGCTATTTCCTCTTTATTTCCCGATCACACCCAAATTTGTGCAAATTGTTATGCGACAGATGGAGTGCATAATACACATTCGTTTCAGTTTAAATTACAACAACTAACATTTTTCTCTTTTCTATCCCATTATCTACAATCTTTAAAATGAGAGGGAATGAGTATTTATTAAACATTCTATTCATCTAAACTCTTCATTTCATAAAATTAAAAAAATCATTAAATATCTTACGTACATCACAACTCTACAATAATTTCGAATAATTACACTCCAGTACCAGTTGTGTCGGGGTAAGTGGGAGTGTTTGGATTGTTGACTATGAATCCACCAAATGGGGGATAAACAGATACTGGATAAGAAAAGGATGATTTTTCATTAGCCTGGGACAGTGTTGAACGAGAATGAAAGCACTGCTGTCAATATCAAATTCAGGTCAGCAGCAAATGCAAATTTTCTGCTTTGTGAATTAGGGTTGTAAACGAGACGAGCCGAGCCGAGCTTTGAGGTGTCGAGCTCGAGCTCGAGCTCGTTTAAAACTTATCGAGCTCGAGCTTTTATCGAGCTCGAGCTCGAGCCCACTTGCTTGTTCGAGCTCGAGTCGAATCGAGCTCGCGAGCTGCTCGAGCCGATATCGAACTCGAGTTTTAACGAGCCGAGCTCGAGCTTAGACATTTTTTTAAGAAAAATATGGTCTTAACGAGCTTATCGAGCCGAATTCGAGCTTATCGAGCCAACCGTTCGAAAACAAAAAATCAATTTTAATGAGCTTATCGAGCCGAACTCGAGCTTTTAACGAGCTAAACGAGCCGAACACGGTCGGCTCGATAACAAAAACGAGTTTGACAATCGACTCGAGCTCGAGCTTTCACGAGCCGAGCCCGAGCCGAGCTCGAGCCGGCTCGGTTCGTATAACAGCCCTATGAAAGAGCATGGAAGTGAGAAAATATACTTACTTCTTTGGTCCCGATTTAAGGTTTTGTTAGGAGATTGGGAGATATACTGTAGAAAGATTACAATGTCAAATTTATACTAAGGAAACTCATTAACGTGCCCCTTGTGTTATTGCTGCCATATTGTCCCCAATATATAGGGTTACAAAGAATCCCAAATAAACAAGGAAAGTAAAACTAACTAGGAAACTATTAAACTTAACCTATTTAGATTCGGAGACCAAAACTTGGTCAATACTCCAGTCAAAACCGGCGATATAAACACAAAACCTAGGTGCACGGTCGTGCATAGAAACCTACACGCCCGTGCTCATGCTGGTCCGTAATACCCCCCCCCTCCCCTCAAGTTGGAGCGTTGGGGTCGAAAATGCCCAACTTGTGCAATAAAAAATCAAATTGTTGTTTCCCAAGAGCTTTAGTGAACACATCGGCTAACTGCTGCTTCGTATGCACATATGAAGGTGCAATAAGACCACTGGAAACAGCATCACGGATGAAGTGACAGTCGACTTCAATATGCTTTGTACGTTCATGATTAACCGGATTTTTGGCCATTTGAAGAGCCGACTGACTATCACAGAACAGTGGAATGGCTTTAGGATGGTGAACACCAAGACTCAATAATAAGCCTTTCAACCATTTCAACTCACAAGTAACAGCGGCCATAGATCGATACTCAGCTTCAGCCGAAGAACGAAAAACCGTCTGTTGCTTCTTTGTCTTCCAAGAAATGGGAGAATTCCCTACGAAAACCAGCTATCCAGTAAGAGAACGACGAGTAACTGGGCAAGCCGCCCAATTAGAATCGCACCAGCCATGTAGTTGTAACTCACTGTCAGAACGAAGAAGAATGCCTTGACCCGAAGTGCCTTTAAGATACCGAACCACTCTAAGTGCAGCATCCCAATGCTCTTGCCGAGGAGACTGCATGAATTGAGACAGAATGTGTACGGAGTATGCCAAGTCGGGTCGTGTAACGTCAAGATAGATAAGACGGCCGACTAGTCGGCGATATTTTTCTGGATCAAGCAAAAGGGCGCATGTGGCTATGCCAAGTTTATGGTTCTGCTCAATCGGAAAACCAGAAGGTTTAGAACCCAATAGTCCTGCTTCAGAAACAATATCTAAGGTATATTTTCGTTGGCACAAAAATAAACCCAACGAACTACGAGCTACCTCGATGCCCAGAAAATATTTAAGAGAACCTAGATCTTTCATTTTGAAACAATCGCACAAATAGGACTTAAAAGTTTGTAAAGCAGCGGAATCATTCCCAGAAACAATTAGATCGTCAACATACACAAGCACATTGAGTTGAACCATGCCTTTAGAGAAAGTGAACAAAGAATAGTCAGAGTAAGACTGGAGAAAACCATACTCTTTTAAAGCAGTGACCAATTTGTCAAACCAGCAGCGAGGAGCCTGTTTGAGACCATAAAGAGATTTACGTAAGCGACATACCTGATTGGGATTAGAAGAAGGAAAACCAGGAGGGGGTTTGATGTACACTTCTTCATGAAGATCACCATGCAAAAAAGCATTATTGATATCCATCTGATGCGGTTCCCAATTTTTCGAAGCAGCGACAGCTAGAAACGCTCGATCAGTAACCATTTTGGCCACATATGGGCAAAAGTTTCTGTATAATCAAGGTCGTGCTTCTGATGATTGCCGAGTACCACAAGCCTAGATTTCATTCTTTCCAGATTACCATCAGACGTAAATTTGTTACGGTAGACCCACTGAGATCCTAATACGCGTTTCCCGGGAGGTAAGGGTTCCATAGTCCAAGTGCCATTATCCTCCAACGCGCGAATTTCAGCAAGCATAGACTTTTTCCAGCCATCATGATTCATGGTCTCTTTAAAAGACTTTGGCTCGGGGGTAACAGTTAGAGCTGCAAGAAACTTTTTATATTTCACAGAAAAATGACCACAATTTACATAGTGAGCTATAGGATAAGGTGTACCTGAGGAACCGAGCAGAACGGGAGTGTCGGGGGATGGACTTGTTGTAGTAACTGTATGAGCAATATAGTCATTCAACCGGACAGAAGGGTATTTCGCTCGCATTCCACGACCCATGTCAGGAGCAAGAGACTCAGGAGAAGGCTGGACAGGATCGAGCGGCTCACTGTCATAATCGGCAGCTAACTAGGCTGTGGAGTCTGTTAAAGCGGGAGAACTATCCTACTGTGCGTCAGTAACAACTATCTGATCGCTTTCGGGAGGCAGCAAAAGATCAGGGTCTGGAGTCGGATGTGGAGTGAGTATGACAGATTCATCATCATCCAGATCAAAATCAGAATCACTTATGTCAACAACCTTACCTTGGACAGAAGGTTCAGAATCACGGAACGGAAAGGTAGTTTCAAAGAATTTAACATCACGAGAAACAAAAAACTCTTTGGTCTCGAGATCATACAATTTCCATCCCTTTTTTCCTAAAGGATAACCCACAAAAATACACTTACGGCTGCGACTAGCAAACTTGTCGCCTTTGGTTTTCTGATTGTGAGCAAAACATAAGGACCCAAAGACTTTGATAGGCTCATATGAAGGAGGGTGGCCAAACAACATTTCATAAGGAGTTTTATTATGTAAAAGAGGTGTAGGAGTCCTATTGATCAAGTGAGCAGCAGCGAGTACACATTCCCCCCAAAAGTAAATCGGAAGGTTAGCGTGAAACCGCAAAGCCCGTGCTATATTTAATATATGCCGGTGTTTCCTTTCAACCCGCCCATTTTGTTGAGGAGTACCCACACAAGAGGTTTGAAAAGAAATACCAGTGGAGAAGAAATAATCACGAATGCAATTAAATTCAGTGCCATTATCACTCTGAACAATTTTAACTTGTTGAGAAAATTGTCTATCAACCATAGCAAGAAAAGCCATATAACATGGAGAACACCTCAGTTTTATCAAGCAGCAAATAAACTCAAACAGCTCTAGAGTAATCATCAACTATGGTTAAGAAATAATGTGCGCCACAAGAAGAGGCATGTCTATAGGAACCCCACAAATCACAATGTATTTTCTCAAACATACGAGAAGTTTTAGTGTCACTAACAGGAAAACAAGCACGAGAATGCTTGGAACGAAAACAAATTTCACAAGCCTTATTTAAACTAGCCTTAGAGTGTAACTCAGGGGGGAGTAGTTTCACCACTTTTTCAGAGGGATGTCCCATTCAATTGTGCCAGAGTAGCAATGCAGAAGAGTCATCAACCGAAACACTTTAAACTGAAGTTGTACCCCTGAAGTAGTAAAGTCCATCCCGTCTAACACCCGTTCCAATCAGGTTCCTCGACTGGTCCTGTATAGCACACATAGAAGAAGTAAATTGAACAGTGCAATTAAGGTCATCAATTAACTGTGAAACAGAAAGTAAATTGCAGTTTAATGTACTAACGAAGAGAACATGATAAAGAATAATTGTTGGAGATAATTGAATAGAACCCTCCATAGTAGCAGCTATTGTATTGCTGTTAGGAAGACGGACAGGAGAATGAGAAATAGACTTTGAATTTATTAAGAAAGTCTTATTACCAGTAACGTGGTTTGATGCGCCTGAATCAATAATCCACAAAGCATAATTAATCTTACCATTCAATCGATCATCAGAGATTTTAGTATTACCGAAGAGCCTAGCTAAAGCCCTCTATTGATCTGGTGAGAAACTTTGAGAAGGGCCTGACGAAGGACTGCGAGATCCATGAGCAACTGCTGCACCGATCACAGCACCTGAGCTCGTCGAGGTGTTGGTACTATGAGCTGAACTGCTACCACGGCCACTGGATATTTTACCTCGGCCATTATGTCTGGCTGTCTTGTTCTTTTCCTCCCACCAATCAGGATAACCATGCAGCTCAAAGCAGGAAGTAATTTCATGACCACTCTTTTTGCAATGAGTGCATTGGAGATGAGAGTTATCACGTTGGTCTTCTCGCCCACGACCTCGTCCTAATCCTGAACGAATAGCAAAACTGGCAACTTCTGGTTGTTCTTCATGCGATGGTTTGGCAAGACGAACAAGTTCAGCCTGTGAAACGAGTTGATATGCCCGGTCAAGCGATGGTAAAGGATCTTTAGAGAGGATGTCGGTACGAAGAGAGGCATAATACTCGGAGTATAAACCCATTAAGAATTCATGAAGCATTCCTGTAGCCCGACGTTCTTCGTGTTGACGACCTGCTGTACAAGCCGTGCAACAGTCACAAGTGATTAACGGTTCATGCTTATGGAGTTCTTCCCACAAAGTTGTTAATTTTCCAAAATACGTAGCCACGAGCATTGTTTTGGTCTGCTCACACTTAGCAATGGAATTTCTGAGTTGCTGAATACGGGGACCATTAACAAGAGCGAATTGGGTTTTTAAAGAATCCCATAATCGCTGGGCATCCTGATATTTGGAAAGAGTACTTTTTACCTCGGGATCGATAGTGTTCAAGAGCCAAAAAACGAGCATGGCCTGAATCGTATTCCAGTCAGTCTGAGTACACGGAGGAGAGAAGGTGATGATTGTGGCATCAAGAAATCCAAATTTACGCCGTGCTTCAAGAGCAAGTTGAATATCGCCGGCCCAATCATCGTAATTGTCACCGCAAAGACGAGTAGGAGTAATAAAATATCCAGGACGATCTTGACGACCAAGATAAAAAGGAGAGTTGGGTTCAATTTTGAGAGGAGGTGGCAGGGCATCGCCGCTCCCAGATTAAGTGTCGCCGGTCATTATTTAGCAGCTTGTGTATGCTAAGCCTGATACCATGTAGAAATATTACGATGTCAAATTTATACTAAAAAAACTCATTAACGTGCCCCTTGTGTTATTGCTGCCATATTGTCCCCAATATATAGGGTTACAAAGAATCCGAAATAAACAAGAAAAGTAAAACTAACTAGGAAACTATTAAACTTAACCTATTTAGATTCGGAGACCAATACTTGGTCAATACTCCAGTCAAAACCGGCGATATAAACACAAAACCTAGGTGCACGGTCGTGCATAGAAACCTACACGCCTGGGCTCATGCTTGTAACGACCCCAAACCCGGACCCTATATTTTTATTATTATTTGAGTAATTGTGTGCATTGCATTTACTTGCATTGCATTATTACTTGTCAAATATGTGTTAGTTATTTTATTCTAGTAATGTGTCTAGCATTATTAGGGTGTCCTTAATTAAGTTAGAATCTTAGAGAGCCTTAGTGTAAATATTAGTTCAAGGGTTATTTTGTTCCTAGTCTTTGTTGAGGGACTATTATGATTCTTGTTGGGGATGTTTGGGTGGAAAATCCCAGCTCAAATGTTGTCTAACTTCACTTTCCCCTTCTTTCTTGTTCTTCTTGGTGAGCTTGAGAGTTAGAGAGAGAGAGACTCCATCTTGACCTCCAAATCCATCACCATTTCTTACCCAAATCAAGAAAAATTTTCATTTAGTTGTTCCTTGTGAAGAGTAGATCAAGAGTAGCCAAGCAAAGATTCTTCATCTTCAACTTCTAGCTTGGAAGGAGTAAGTTACTACCCCTTTTTCCCTTTAGGATTGTTCATGCTATTCTTGGTGAAATTCTTGATGTTGCATGTTGTTTGTGATGGGTTGGTAACTACTTGGTGGTATTGTGTTGCTTGGTAAGGAGAAGTGTTGTGGAAATCATCTTTGTATTGCTGGGTTCTTTGTAATGCTAGTAATGGTTGTACCTTGAGCTTTGGGATGTAGGTACATGTTCAACCCAGGAATTCTGCAGAAAAGAGCCAATCCGACTAAGGGAGCGAGCGCACCCTTTTAAGGGGGCGTGCGAACCCTCATTGCCCCAAATAACCCAAACAATCTGATTAAAGGGGGCGCACGCACCCTTTATAAGGGGGGCGCGCACCCTCCTTATTCCAAACTGGCCAAACAAACTGATTACCCGGGGCGCGCGCATCCTTTTGGTAAGGGCGTGCACACCCTTGCCCCTTCTGGAATCCTTCTTTTTCTTTTAATACCTGATTAGTCCCTAGCTTGTATTTCTTCAAATCCCTCTCTAGTCCTTGTCTCGTTGTGACCACTCGAACTTCTCCACTTCTCGATAGTAATTTCCTCGGTACTTATCAACACTTGGAATAGATATGAAACCACTAGTCTTACAGGATTAAGTCCAACGTTTGAACGATTGTATTGGGTATGGATATGTAACCTTCTCGGTTCATTTGATGTTGTTTCATCCTTGTGATGTATTTGTGGGATTTCCTACTTTGAAATCCTTTTGTTTGATTATTTATTGCACAATGTTGTTGAAATCCTTATGAGAAATTTTATCATCTTTATGATGTGTTTGGCATGATTCCCTCTTGTGGAATTATGTACCGTTTGTGCAATAGTTTAGAAAAGTCCAGCTGGTATATGTGTATCGGGGCAATGGTTGAAAGTTATAATGGCACCCGAGTCAAGTCCATTATAAGATTTCTCCATTGGTTTCCCATTTTAACCCCCTTCTTTTGGGCCATAGGTTGGGCATTTTGGGATATGACTTTGTGTCATTTTCCCCCATTGTTGATTGATTTGTTTGGTTCCGGAACCCCTGCTTCATTTATTGAAGATGAGTTGTTGATGCGGTTTGTTGCGGTTTGTTGAAGCTTCAGAGATTATATCCTTACGGAAAACCTTGACTCAATATCCTTTGTAATGTGTTTAATTCCGCTGCGTGACTATGTGTTGGTTATTGATTATATGTGTTCTATTACATTTGTTGACATGCCATGTAGTTGCATTAGTTACTTACTGAGATTCTTTCTCACCCCGTTTCCTTTTATTTGTATTCCTTAGATCAAGGCGAGCCAGGGAATAGGCCACAGTGAGCATCGGAAAGGACGACAAGTTTTGGGAAGTTGTTTGGGCAGGTAGTACGGGTACATTATGTAAATGTATTTCCTACGGGTAGTTGAACCAAGACTTTAACTTTACGTTTTTTTAGTATTGTAATGGCTTGGAAGTGTGTAAGTTTAAAACTAAGTTGTGGAATGATGTTAAGTTTGAAAGTTTTGGGTTGGTCTATAAACCCGGTTGTTGTTATTTCTTTTCTTTTAAAGTTAAGTATTTATTTTCAATTGTCGTCCGCTCGTGACTCGGACGTGGGGCCAAGTAGGTCCACGTGCCGGGGTTGCGACAGTTGGTATCAGAGCAATGGTTGCTCAGAGCCTAAGTCATAGGTAGGTTGACTATGTGACCTAGGATGGGTAGTTGTGACGGAGTGAATAACGTTGAGTGTCTTATGCAGGTAACTAATTACAGTTAAGATGGTGAGAACGGATGGGGATGATGTTGGACCGGCTGAACAGGGAAATGTCAGGCATGAAACCCGAGAGATGTTTCAGGGTATATTTGAAGCTGCAATGAAAGCTATGTACGATCACAGGCAAAGGGAAGAACCAGCAGCTCCAAAATATGGACTTGATCAATTTCTAAAGATGAAACCGATGGAATATGAAGGAGAAACTGATGTAACCAAAGCCGAGAGGTGGATAGATGCTATGGAGAAAATTTTTGATGTGTTGGGAAGTAATGATGAGGAAAGGGTTAGGTTTGCGGCATACAAGTTGGTTGGAGCCGCGGAACATTGGTGGAAAGCTTTGAAAGCTGGTAGGGACGAGGCACACATTCCTTATACTTGGGAAAAATTTTGTAAGGAAGTTTAAGGAGCACTCCATTCCAAAGGTAGACCAAGATCGAAAGGAAGCGGAATTTCTCAACTTGGAGCAAAATCTTATGACAGTAGCCCAGTATGTGGCCAAATTTACCGAGCTACCCAGGTATTTCATTTATTTGGTAGCCACAGGGGAGAGGAAGACCACAAGATTTGTAAGGGGATTGAAGACATCAGTCATGACTCAGTTGGTTGCCCAGAAATTCCAAGATTTTCAGGATGCAGTAGATCATGCCTACCAGGTGGAGCATGACATTGTTGAGCATAAAAGGAAGACTGAAGCAGCAGGAGTAGTGAAACAGAGTGGACAGGCAAGACCACAACCTCAACGCAGTGACAATAGAGGTGGCTCGAGTACGCAATTTCATCCTAGAGGACAGACTCAGTGGCAACCCAATGTCAGAAATCAAGATCAGAACCCTGGGAATCAGAACAGAAGAATCTGCAACTACTGTCAGAAAGAAGGGCACACCGAGGATAGGTGTTGGAAGAAACAGGGCAGGTGTATAAACTGTGGTCAGTTGGGACATTTTCAGAGGAATTGCCCTAAGACCGGGAGTCAACCATCCGGATCTTCTCAAGGCCAGAAGAGGGATGCTACAGGGAGGCCTAAAGTTCAGGGCCGTGTTTTCGCGATGAACCAGCAAAAGGTAGATGACGCTTCAAATGTAATTGGAGGTATAATTTCTATATCGAGTGTGAGCGCACGTACACTTATAGACCCTGGCTCCTCGCACTCTTACATATCTATACCTTTTGCATCACAATTGCATTTTCCTTCTGAATCTTTGCCTTATGTGCTAGAGGTGTCCACTCCTATGGGGGAGCATTTGGTCACTGATAGGGTGTTACGTGAATGTGATGTACATATATGTGATTATGTGTTACCTGCCGACTTAGTCATTCTTCCATTGCATGATTTTGATGTCATTTTGGGTATGGACTGATTGACTAGGTATTATGCCTCTGTGGATTGTCATAGGAAAGTCATCAAATTTTCTGTTCCTGGTATACCCGAGTTTACTTTTGAGGCCGTTCCCTGGGGTCGGGATATTCGAGTTATTTCTTATTTGAAGGCTAGAAAGTTGTTGTCAAAGGGTTGTGCGGGGTATTTAGCTAGTGTCTTGGATACTGCTAAAAAGTTGCCTGAGTTGAATGATGTGCCTGTAGCTCGAGAGTTCCCTAACGTATTTTCTTCAGAATATGTGATGCCTCCCGATAGAGAAATATAATTTTGTATTAACTTACTCCCAGGTACTGCTCCTATCTTGAAGGCACCTTACAGAATGGCTCCGGCAGAATTGAAAGAGAATTGAAAGTGCAACTGCAAGAGTTACTCGATAAGGGGTTTATCCGACCGCGAGCTCAGCGTGGGGAGCTCCGGTATTATTTGTGAGAAAGAAAGATGGGTCCCTTCGACTTTGTATCGACTACCAGAATTAAATCAGGCGACTGTCAAGAATAAATACCCTTTACCACACATCGATGATTTGTTTGACCAACTTCAGGGTTCGACTGTTTTCTCTGTTGGTAGTGGTGCCCTAGGCACGTTTAATAAACGTTGTAATTGTTATCATTTATTTCATATCAATAAAGAGATGTTTTTGATTATTATTGTTGTTCATGTTTACTTATAATAATCTCCGTCCCTAGTACTTGTTAAGCACTAGTATAAAGGCTAAATGATCATGGGATGATCATGTTAGATTTATGGGTACTTGTTTGGAACAAGGGTACTGGACATGACCCGCTCTATGAGATTTATGTCATGGTCTATGTCATACATATATCTCATATTAGTTATGTCATTTGAATCCTTAGACATGAAGTTATTATAGTCTTCCACTTGATGAACATTATGTTTGACATATTCAAACGCTACTTTTAACCGAGTAGTTATAAAAGATATGATTGGCATAATCGGATTCACGTAGGGAAGAATAATAAGCTAAATGGATTTGTCCCTCCTCGGAGAGATGTCAAGCTTGGGCCTCTGTAGGAATGATGTTGATGAAATGTTCGGCCGGACTCAAATGAATTGGTTGGATCAATGTCATTTGGATTATCAACATATTCGGAATCGAGAAAGTATTGAACAAAACAAGTTGACTCTTTGACCATGACTTGTGTTCAATGATATCGTGGACAAAAGGATTATGACATATTCTAAAGGAATGCGAACTTGTATCTAGTTATACTATTTGGGTAGGTATGACGGTTTGCTAGAACCTAATCATATCTTATGGTTTCATGTTTGAACCCATTGCCACTTAGTATAATCCTAGAGGGTCACACACAATAGAACGAATCTTTAAAAGGACTATTGAATTGGAAATTCTGGAAATTCTGGAAATTCTGGGGAAGTGGGCGACCGCACAATATGGACTGGGCGGCCGCACACTTAGCTCAGTTTTTGTACCAGTTTTGCTTCAGATAGTTGTGCGACCGCACAGTGCATTCTGGGCGGCCGCACAGTACTGTCGGGTGGCAGATTCCTAATTTGATTAGGAAACGAATTTTGGACGGATTTTGACACAAGTTTCCTATTTGGAATAGGTCATACTTGTGTATAAAAGACCAAATTCGGCCAGCACTCAAGGCTATAATTTTGTGAGTCTCAAAGAGTTTGAGAAAGGGTTTATTTTGTTCTAAGACATTCTTGGTTGAAGAACAAAATAATACACAAAATAAATTCCATATAGTTCTTTGATTGTGAAAAAGTGTTTCACAATTTGGTCTAGCAACCAAGATCAAAGAAGCTCCTTTGATATTCGTTCGAAGTGTGGATACCGCTAGAGTGTGAAAATCATCATCTTCAAAGTTCGTGTTCAAGCTTTGTGATCGTGATCAAGTCTTCAAACCTCCACCAAAGACCAAGAGAATTTGATAGCCATCAAGGGTTTAGTTATTCTTTATTCTTATGTCGTATTTGATTTATCATATGAACGGATCCATGGCTTTGGGTTTCAAAATTTTAAATGCTAAATTCCGCTGCGCATGTTTGATCGAAACCCAACAGTGGTATCAGAGCGCTCTGTTCATGTGATTAATTCAATACTTGGATCATGTTATGTGTATATAAATTGTTTATGTGCCTTGCATGATATGAATATGGAATATGTGATGTTTATGTGTTATGTGATTTTATGTGGTTTATTGTTTTGCAACTTTAATCGCACGATTCAATCGCAATAAATAAATTATGGTGGATCAGAATTGTTGATTATTAATTTTTGATTGGAATCAAAGTTTTAATAATCGGGGAAAAACGATTTTGAGACAAAATTTTCGAACTTTGAAAATTCTGCACATTCTGATGGAACTGGGCGGCCGCACAGTTTGGGCGACCGCACAAGGGTTTTTGGGCGGCCGCACAAAGAGATCAGAAGGTCTGATTTTGGTCCAAAACAGAATCTGGAATTTTTCAAAAATTCAACAAAACCAGTAACGAACCAGTCCAGACTTGCTGATCTGGAATGGGTTTTGGGTAGTTGGATGTGTGTGGATTTTGGGGTTTTGATTTTCTATTTGTTTTAGTCTTGTGATTCTAAGATTGGTTCAAGGTTTGGATGGCTAATCTGCGTTCATCGAGATTGTGTTTCCCAAACTTGATCGCAATCAAAGTTTCAAAGATAAAACGAAGTTAGAATTATGAAGAGTTCATAATTGCTAAAATTGAGAAACAAAGTTCTTGTTTCAATGATTGGAGATCCATGTGGAATTGTGAATGCAATTGGCCTACGTTCATCGAGACCATCTATTGCTTAGTTTCGGCCACATAGACTACTTTCTTGTTTCTTGAATTAGTGCGAGATTGTGGTTGCCTGATGGGCTTAGTTCGACCGCACTTCTTGTGTCTTGATTTGGAGATATACCAAAGTTGAAATAGTCTCATCCTCATAATTATAGAGAAACTAATGGCACATAAATATCATGCTTAAATTAATGAGGATTATTTAGTGGCTAAAACTTGATGTGTAACATTTTTATATTATGTGCTCATAAATGTGTTATATGCTATATGTGATGAACCTTCAAATAAAGTTTTAAGTCCTTCTTTGCCATGCCATGATTAAACACTTGTTTATGCATGGGTAATCTTGATGTGGGTTGTTCGCCTTCGCGAGGTGCATTAATCTTATTCATGTATGAGCAAGATGAGGTTCATTAATTTAATGTGGGCTTGCCTCCGCAAGGTGCATTAATTGAATGGTTCCTATGCGTTTAAAATGGTTGGACTTAATTAGGCGTCAAAACTGTTTTGGGCCTAGCAAAAGATGAGATTAAACATGCTTTTTGAAATTGGATTTCTCAAAGAATCTCATAAAAGGATCTAAGAATCATATGGGATATGATTGACATGATTGTCTACCTAATTAATTTATTTTGAGCGTCCGCCTCCGGGACTCAAAGTTAAATTAAAGTTGGATCTTAGCCAATTAAATTATATTATACATTGGATGTATATGATGTTATATAATTTAGTGGGAGTATTTTGTTTGAAAATACATTATTTATCTCTTTAATGAAACCCGGTACTTATTAAATTTGGATTTTTTGCATATTTGTAGATAATGACTAATAACACTCAATCAATGTCGTTGCGATCGATCCTTGAGAAGGATAAGCTCGAAGAGAATGGTACCAACTTTATGGATTGGATCCGTAGCATAAGAATCGTTCTTAGGCAAGAAGATAAGTTGTACATTCTCGATGGGCCTCTCCCCGCTGAACCACCGCCTACTGCCCCTAGGGTAGAAAGAGACAATTACAAGAAACATCGTAATGATTCTAGAGATGTAAGTTGTCTCATGCTTGCTGCTATGTGTTCAAAACTCCAACAGTTTGGAACATTTGGAAGCCTATGAGATAGGCGTGGAGTTGAGAACCATGTTTCAAGAGCAAGCTAGGCAAGAGAGGTACAAGACCATGTTGCATTCACTACTTGTAAAATGAATGAAGGGCCACAAGTGAGTCCTCACTTTCTTAAAATGAAAGGTTATGTAGAGCACCTTGAGAACTTGGCTATCCAATCCCATTGGAGCTAGCCACGATCTCATTCTTAATTCATTCCTAAAGTTATAATCAGTTTGTAATGAATTATAACATGCATGGAATGGATAAGAATCTCTCTGAGTTGCATGGGATGCTCAAACTGCAGAGATGAAAATTGTGGAGAAAGGTTCTCCCGTGCTCTTGGTTCATGATGGGAAGAAGGCTAATGCCAAAGGAAAGGGTAAGAAAAAGTTATCAAACCCAAAATAAGCAAGGCAAAGGTTGCCAAGGCTTATGAGGCAAAACCCGATTCACAAAAGGATGCAATCTGTTTCCATTGTCAAGAAATTGGTCATTGGAAACGTAATTGCAAGGCTTTCTTGGAAGAGCAAAAGAAGAAGAAGAGCAGCAAGGCTGCTTCGACTTCAGGTATCTATATGATAGATATTCTCCTTTCTACCACTGATTCTTGGGTATTGGATACCGGATGTGGTCTCACATTTGTCTAAATGTGCAGGGTTAAAGATAGGAGACTGCTTAAAGAAGGTGAAGTAGATCTACGTGTGGGGAAATGGAGCAAGAGTTGCTGCATTAGCCGTAGGACTTATGAAGTCACTTTACCTTCCGGATAATTCTTGTTTTGAACAATTGTTATTATGTTCCAGATGTTAAGCAAACAATATTATTTCAATTTCTTGTTTGGATAATGAAGGTTTTAAGTTTCTTATTGAAAATAAGAAATTTTCTATTTATTTAAATGATGTGCTTTATGGTATTGCTAATTCATTTAATGGCCTTTATATCTTGGATGTCAAGAATGAAAATATGACAATGTCTATCATGTAAATAGAAATCTAAACCTAATGATGTAAATCATACCTATTTATGGCATTGCCGTCTTGGTCATATTAATGAGAAGCGTATCTCAAAACTCCATGGGGACGGACTTTTAGGTTCATGTGACTCGAGTCTATATGATACTTGTGAGTCGTGTCTTCTTGGAAAAATGACTAAGACACCTTTTTTACCAAGTTGGGTGAAAGGGCAAGCGACTTATTAGGGTTGATACATTCCGATGTATGCGGACCATTAAGTAGCAATGCTAGGGTAGGATTTCAATACTTCATAACCTTCACTGATGATTATAGTAGATTTGGGTATGTTTACCTAATGAAACATAAAATGAAGCATTTGAGATATTTAGAATATTTCAAAATGAAGTAAGAACTTTGCAAAAGTATAAGGCACTTCGATCAGATCGAGGTGGTGAATACTTAAGTCAAGAATTTGATGATCATCTAAAGAATTGCGGAATAGTTTCACAATTGACTCCACCTGGAACACCACAATGGAATGGTGTGTCCGAGAGGAGGAATCGGACTTTGTTAGACATGGTTCGATCAATGATGAGTCAAGTTGATCTTCCAATATCCTTTTGGGGTTACGCCCTAGAAACCGCTGCTTTCACCTAAATCGTGTTCCAACTAAATCGGTTCAAAAGACTCCATATGAGAGTGGGCGGAAAGAAGCCCTGGTCTGTCTATAATGAGATTTGGGGTTGTGAAGTTTTTGTCAAAGACTTGTCTCAGACAAACTTGCACACAAATCTGATAAATGTATTTTCGTGGGATATCCTAAGGAAACTAGAGGATATTACTTTTACAACCGCGAGGACCACAAAGTGTATGTTGCCCGAACTGGTGTCTTTCTAGAGAAGAGTTTCTCTCCAAAGAAATCAGTGGGAGTAAAATAAATCTTGAAGAAATTCGAGACCCAGAAAATAACATTGAACCAATAGTGGAACAAGAACAAGAACCACAAGGAGTTGTGGAACCTGTTCAAAATACACAAGCAACTCGCAGATCTAGTAGGTTACGATCCGAGCCCCGAGAGATATGGATTTTCTCGTAACGGATAGTAATGAGGTAGAAATCATTGAGAATGATGAACCGTCAACCTACCAAGAGGCGATGTCTTCTCCTGATTCGGACAAGTGGCTTGGAGCCATGGAATCCGAATTGCATCCATGCATGCACGACAATCAAGTTTTGATTGATGCACCCGAAGGTATAAAAACCATAGGATGCAAATGGGTCTTCAAGAAGAAGACTGACATGGATGGGAAGGTGCATACTTACAAAGCTAGACTTGTAGCGAAAGGTTATAGGCAAGTTCATGGTATTGACTATGATGAGACCTTTTCACCCGTAGCAATGATCAAGTCTATAAGAATTTTGCTTGCCATTGCCGCATATCATGACTATGAAATATGACAGATGGACGTCAAAACCGCTTTCCTGAATGGAAAACTCCAAGAGGATGTGTATATTGACACAACCAGAAGG